>JAQGBT010000115.1:0-81784 GCA_034698585.1 Disparrhopalites patrizii
TCTCGGGGGGGTTTGTGAACACCGTTATAGTGCGAAAACCGTTATAAGGAGGTCCGTTATAGAGAGAATTGACTGTAATTAAACTCCCACACAAACAGACGTGTGCTTCTTGCTTATGGAAAACCTTTTTTTTATGAGTAAGGCGTGCATGTGTAGTTCAACGAACAGGGGAATGTGAGAAGAATTATTTCTAAATATCAACAGTATTTAGGCGAAAATACTTGGAAACCTTTTCACATTCTATTTTGGACATTTTAACTTACTTCCACAAAGTTCCCGATTAGATTTCCTGTGAATTTCCGGATATTACCCTTTTAGGCCTGCTTTTTCCAGGGTCAGAGGATATTATTTTAAGACCTGAATTAGTTATATAGGATGAGGTGGGAAAAATCTGGAATTGCCAGCATTGAACATATGTACATAACATACGTACATAAATTATATACATATATAAATAGGTTTGTACGAAAGGTAAGTCAAAAATCTCACTTCATTCGAAAGACCAAAACCTACAATGAAAGCCTTGTTCTACCAAATATTGATATTGAAAGGCGCCTATACACCTCAGCCAAAAATATATTTCTAAAGAAAGAGAAACTTAAAAAAAAAAACTCTAAAATAAACGTCCGAAATGTGGAACCCAACCGCAAGGTAAAAGGGAACTGGCACATGAAAAGAATGGTATCTTTTCGCAGCCTAAAATAATAGGCAAAATGATATTTCCAATGAGGACCTTGTGCACTTGTGACTAGTGAAAGTTTCTCGGAAGTGTTGGAATCCATAATTTTTTGTGGCATGTTCAAGTCCTTGAAAATGCAAGTTCAAAGAGTTTTTTTCTTCTTCGATTTTTTTCTCCCAAGAAAAATAAAAGGAGAACCTTAAAGAAATAAAGGCCAAGCGTGCTATGCATAAACGAGTCTCAAGAAAGTTGTTGAGTATTTGATGGGTGACGGGACTTAAATGTTGCCAGAACGGTGGAAAAATGAGGGAGCAGGCCAAGAGAGTAATGGAAGAGACAAGGAGAACCTGAGTTGATGGAGCGAACGAAAAACATTGATGGAGAGAGAAAAAAAGAGAGAGAGAGGAGAGAGAGCCAAAATCGCTAGAGAAGAGAGAAAAGAGAACAGAGATGAAGAAAGAGAGAAACGAATAGAGGAAACACAGAGAACAGAGATGAAGAAAGAGAGAAACGAATAGAGGAAACACAGAGAACAGAGATGAAGAAAGAGAGAAACGAAGAGAGGAAACACCGAGAACAGAGAAGAAGAAAGAGAGAGAAAGAGGAAACGAGAGAAAAACAAATACTTGATGAGAAAAGCAGAAAAAAAATCAGAAGACTGAAGGTATAAACAAAGAGAGAGGAAGAGAGAGGCGGTGAGAAAAAAACAGAAAGAGGGAGTAGGAGAAAAGTCAGAGGGAAAGAGCGAGAGAGAGGGAAAATACAAGAAAGAGATGTAGAGAGACAAAAATGTAAAATGAAGGCGAAGAGAGAAATGGAGAGAGAGAGAAATGCAAAATGCAGGCAGAGAGAGAAAGGGAGAGAGAGAAAGGAAGAGAGAGAAAAAAAGCAAAATGAAAAGCAGAGAGAAAGGAAGGGAGAAAGATAAAAGGCTCAGAGAATGGCAGATTTAGGAAGAAAGAAAGGGAGATATAGATAGAGACAAAGGAAGAGAATTAAACAGAGAAAGAGAGAGAAAATTCAGAGAGAAAAACAGAGGGAGAAAGAGAGAAAATTCAGAGAGAAAGACATACATAAAGAGAGAGAAAATTCAGAGAGAAGGACATACATAAAGAGAGAGAAAATTCAGAGAGAAGGACAGATAGACAAAGAGAGAGAGAGAGAAAGAGAGTAAACCAAAAGAAAAATAAGCTTTTCACAGAAGACGAGAGCACTTTACATCGATCGGGAAATGAGAGACTAAAAAACTCCGTCCTACCACTTCTGACAAAGTGAATGAGTTGGCTCCTTCAGATTTTTTTTGCTTCCACAGTAAAATATAATATGTATTACATACATGCCTAAATAATAAAGAGGATCTTCCCTGGGAAATGCAGTGGTTAAAAGCCCCTGTAAAACTACGGGAACCCATGTGCAAGATTTCCAGTTGGTGAACAACAAACGGAGTAGCACCGGAATGTGTGGAAGACGCGAGAGTATTGCATCATTAACTAGGAGCAGAGCGACATGAGAAAGGTACATACATACCTCCGACATTATTTCACCTCTTTACCATGTATCCTTTGTCCCATCTTGCAAAAGGGTTTCAAGTCACAGAGGACGTGGGAATTGGGTATGCAATGTAAAAGTGACTCTCCGCAATATTTTTGTGTATCGGTCCGAAACTTCAAAGGTGTGGGAACTCCGGGTTTTTGTTTTGTATGCATACGTACACGTGCTTCAATTCAATTGTATGCATCCAACCTTCCGTGGGGAAATGCGGGGAAACATGCAATTTCGTCGAAAGCAAGAGGGAAAAAAACAAGATCAAGGGATGCAGAGAGAGAGAGAGAGAAATAGCTTAACTTGCACGTAACCTTGAATTACCACTTGCATTTCTATTGTGCCCGCATTTGCTATGTAGCAGGATTTTGCGTCTCTCTTTGCCCCATGCTGTCTTTCGCCCGGGTTTTCACTCTCTCCGGACCTTGAACGATACGAATTCTTTCCCTTTCTCCATTTAATAACTATCTCTTCTTATCTCCATCTCTAACCCCTTCATGGTCTCTGTCCTTACCATCCAGTGCTAAGGTCAATTTGTGTCTCTATCGCTGATTTCTTTCTCTTTTTTTCTATTTTTTAAATCTCTATGGCCTCTCCGTGCGTTTTTGTCTTAATCGCCTCTCTTTCCATTTTTTTCTTCAATTGCCTCTCTCCATTTTTTGGAACCGCCTTTCTCTATTTTTTGTCTCAATCGCCTCTCTCTTATTTCCTGTCTCAATCGCCTCTCTCTTTATTTTTTGTCTCAATCGCCTCTCTCTTATTTCCTGTCTCAATCGCCTCTCTCTTTATTTTTTGTCTCAATTGCCTCTCTCTTATTTCCTGTCTCAATCGCCTCTCTCTTTATTTCCTGTCTCAATCGCCTCTCTCTTATTTCTCGTCACATTCGCCTCTCTCTTATTTCCTGTCTCAATCGCCTCCCTCTCTTTATTTTTTGTCTCAATCCCTCTCTCTCTCTCTCTCTCTCTCTCTCTCATATTGTCACTTTCACATCTCCGACTTTCTCTACATAATCTTGTCTCCCTGTATTCTTGTTTATATCACAGCTCTCTGGATTTTTGTCTTTGTCACATCTTTCTCTATTTGTTTGTCTCAATCGCCTTCTCTATCTATTTTTTCTCTCGATTGCCGTCTATATCTATTTGTTCTCTCAATCGCTTTCTCTATCTATTTTTTCTCTCAATCACCTCTCGCTATTTTTTGTCTAAATCGCCTCTCTCTATTTTTGTCTCCGTCTTTATTTCTGTTTTTACGACAGTTTATATCTCTCTCTATTTTTGTCTCTATTGCCTCTGTCTCCCGCTATCTCTTCCATTTTTCATCATTGATCTCCTCTTCTCTCGCATTGTTTCAGCATTTCTCTTATCTCTTGCAAAAGATGAAACTGGCTCTCCTCTTTAGGCTTTTGTCTCTTTAGGCTTTTGTGACTTTAGCCTTTTGTACTTCCCTATCTTTCTGTCTCGCATTCGGACGCCATTATTCTCTCTCTTTTAGTTTTTGATTTTTTAACATCTCTCTACTTTAAGCTTTATTTCTGCAACTTCTTCCACTTTTCTTCCGGCACTTTCTCTCTTTCCTTTAAACTTTTTCTGCTTTTCATTTTTCAGAATGTCTCGGTTTCTGTTCCTTTAAGAATATCTCTCTGTTTCTCTTTCTTATAGCATTTGTTTTTTCATATATCTATACCTACACAATATTGTACCTTACTTCGTCACCTTCCCGTGACCCACTCAGTCCTAATCTTTCTCCAATCTTTCGTGCTCTGCGTCTTTGTTTGCTCCTTACTTAAAGAAATATTTGCATTTTGTGTAATATCCGTCTTCGGGGCACACAAATATGCATTGGTATACATGTGTACTTACGTATGTCTTTGTAAGATTCCCAGAACAACTAAGCAGTGCCGACGGGTGCAAAAATATTAATCCCCTGCCACTGGGAGCGTATATGCACTTACCATAATGAGCAGTAAATCGATTGCTGCTCTTCACTAAAAACGACTTTCTCCTGCTATTTGCCTTTCTCCCATGTTTTTACGTACATACCTTACTTCTTAAAAGAGAAAGTTGGACGTCCAAATGGATTTTTGCTCTGCCGCAGACATCCCTATGTGTTTGTACATATACATACATATAACGTACATATCCATGTTTTCCTGTCCTATTTCATTTTGTTGACTCCCCACAGCATTATGTATACATTCAATTCTAAAGGGACAAAGACAGTTCACGGGTTATTGCCTGCGTCACTTTTTTTTTCGGGGAAATCTGCAATCCATCTCCGTAGATGTTTTTCGTATCTTTTATCTTCATGGCGTAATAGGAGAGGAGCTGACCTTTTTTATGTGGGATGCTTCTCTCAATTGTTTTGTTTTTGTTGGGAAGAACCTACTCGAGTTTTACTTGAACTCCCCGCAGGTTTTTATAGTCATAGTTATACCCTCCGTCCTTCCTTTGTAAAGTTTCAGACTCTTTTTTATGTCATTTGGAGAAGCTCGGATGGGAGCTGTTTTTTGTCTTACTCAGATTACCTCTCTTTGTACTTTAATAAGTGGGGCTTTCTTTTGTGTATGGAGCTCGTAAAGTAATTTGTCCTTTAGGGCGACTGTCTTTGTTTTAGTTTTTTTAATTTTAGTTAGCTTTGTTTTTCTCTTTCTAATGTATTACTTAACCCTTTTTGTATATTTTTTCGTTCTCTTGCTCTTGCTGTCCCTGTAATGGAGCGTGCTACTGTTTGGCTGTCCTTCATTACTTTTCACTCCAGTTTGTGATTCTCTCCCAGGAATTTTCTTAGCTTGATGTGCTAATTACTGTCTCGCGTTTCCGTTTTCTTGTTGTTCTGTTAAAGACTTTCTCTCTCAATCACTTTCTTTTTCTTCCTCTAATCCTCCCTCTTTTTTTATTTTTGCTCGCTCTGCTCTATTCTTTTTCTTTTATTCTCTGCTCTTTTATCTCTTCCATTCTCTGCTCTTTTGTCTCTTTCATTCTCTGCTCTTTTATCTCTTTCATTCTCTGTTTTTTTGTCTCTTTCACTCTCTCTTTATTTTATTTTCTAATCACTTTCTCTTTTTTTCTGATTTTATCTCTCACTTTTTGTTTCGTTTCCCTCTCTTACCTGCTCTCCTTTCTCTCTTTAACTTCCTTTCACTTTTCTCTCTTACTTGCTCTCCTTTCTCTGTTTGACTTCCTTTCACTGTTCTCTCTTACTTTCTCGTATCTCTCCCGCTCTTCGTCTCTTTCTCTCTGGTACTACCATTCACTTTTCTCTGTCTGTTACTTTCTCTTTCACTTTCTCTCTACTTTTTCGTTTATTTATCTCTATTTCTCTCTCTCTAACTACCTTTCACTTTTATCTCTTTCACTTTTTCTCCTCTCTCTCTTTTTCTCTCTACTTTCTCGTTTATCTCTCTCTATTTCTCTCTCTAACTACCTTTCACTTTCTCTCTCCTCTCTCTCTTTTTCTCTCTACTTTCTCGTTTATCTCTCTCTATTTCTCTGTCTAACTTTTGCTTTTCTCTATTTTAATTCTTCTGTATTTCTCCTTTCTGTCTCTTTCTTACTCCTTCTCCGCTTACTCTCTCTCTCTGATTCTTTCTCTCCCACTTTTCTCCCTCTGTCTCTCTGCTGTCTGTTCCTATTTTCTCCGTCTTACCTCTTCCTATTTTCTCCGTTTTACCTCTTCTTTCTATCTCTCTTTCCTTCTATCCCGGTTTTTCCTCACCCTTCCTCTTGATTTGCTACCGTTTAGCTTCCATTTGACTGCGTTCTCGTTTAATGGTTTCAATTCTTCATTTAATTTTCTGTCTCGCTACTTTTCCCTTTTTCCGTCCTTTGCCTCTGTATTTGCTTTAACCCTGTTTATTTGGGCTTCCCCAGTCTCTCCCATTTTCCCCAGCCCATGCTGTTTATATACACCACTGTATTCAACAGCCCTGTTCCCCTTACTAAATTACGGGTAACGAAAGGACTTGGACCTACCCGTATTTCTCCTTGACTTGGTTTGCCTCCATATGAAACCCTCCACCCATGAAGTCAGTGGAATCTCCTAGAATAAATCTACTTCCAAAAAATGCATATCTATAATACACACACTCAATATTTCAAGGTCTTCTCCAGCTATGTGTATGTATTTTCAGCCCCCATTAGTTACCCTTCCATTCCCTTCCCGGGCCCCCATCCCAAATACCTCCCGCCACGTCCCTCCAAAAAACACAAATACGCTTATTTAACAAATTACAAGCTCCGGAGTTATGAGAGTAAAACAAGCATTTGACATAAGGCAACATCATTCTACCGAGAGACACATTTCTCATTTTTCCCTCAATTTATTTCCCAATAGGCAGTGCCGGCTTGGTTGGTGGTGGGAAAGGGGTGGAATTGCTCTAAAAGGGAAAATGTGTACTTTTATCCCCAACAAAAAAAATTTTACCCATGTATTGGAATGACAAGTACAGGATTTTGTGGAAGCATCCAAAAGAATAACATTGGCTTTGCAAAAACAAACGAGAACAGGAATTCTCTACTCTTAGTCTGGGACTTGCCAAGAATGAACGGGGACTTTTGGTATAAAGAAGCTGCCTCGTACGACAAGATATGCGGACAAAGAGATAAAGAGAGAGAAGGAGAGAGAAGGAGAGAGAAGGAGAGAAAGAGAGAGAAAGAGAGAGAAAGAGAGAGAAAGAGAGAGAAAGAGAGAGAAAGAGAGAGAGAAAGAGAAAGGAGCAAAAGAGAGAGATAGAGAGAGACATCAGAGGAATGAGAGAGAAAAAGAAGAAGTAAGAAAAAATTGGTGGCAAAAACAGTAAAAGAAGATAAATGCCGATGGAATGGTACTGCAAGAGATGTCCAAAAAAAATCCTCATCTCCTACCTCATGTATATAACAATCCCATTCCATCCCCCAATCTACCTCCCTCCGAATAAAGACACTCAAGAAAATCTACTGCTACCAAAAAAAAGTTTTTTTCCCCCGACAAAAAAAAAAGTATTTGGTGAAGAAAAAAAAATCTCGACGTATTTTTTTGTCTATCCATATAAATAAAGACACTCTCAAGGATCCCAGTTTTTTTTTTGGCTCTCCTTCCCTTCCTCCACAGTGAAAGACGGGAGAGGGAAGAGCGGAGAAAGTTGTCCTGACAAGAGATTATTTCCGTACAAGGAATGCGCATATAATTTATGGATGAAGCGTCCCAAAATGTGCATGTGCTAACAACTCACCACAAAACGCTGACCAGAATGTAAGGCGCCAAGGGGAATAGGGAGAAAACATTAAACTTTTATTAGATTATGGGTCTTATCTCTGGGAGTGAGAGGGAGAGAGAGAGAAAGGGAGAATGTGTGGACCGAAGTAATATGATCAAAACTATACTAAGTTCAACTTCTACAATGTATGTGCATTGAACTATATACAACGGAACTTCCCATTTATTCAAGAGTCCCTCTCTCTCTCTCTCTGTCTCTCTCTCTCTCTCTGCATTTCTTTCACTCCACTGCATCGCCTTCACTGTCTTTATACATTCTTGTTGACTTCTTCACAATTCCTAGTAACTATATGCATTCATTTTTTTTTATCTCCAGACCTTCTGCATTGTCAAGTTCACGGACAACATTGAACCATTCCAAGTTTGGGGGCCATGGAAGAATGCAACTGTATTACAAAGGACAGAGATGTAGAGAGAGAGAGAGAGAGAGAGAGACAAGGACGAGAGCAAGAGAAAAGTAAATAATCGTGTGTGCCAACCACCTTATTTCAAAAAGACGCTTGTTTGTCACGTAATACATTCCTAATGGCTTCGTCCTGCGGTTTCTTTTTTTTTTCTGTCTCTCCTTCTTTACATTCTAATATGACTGACCGACCATCTGGAGATTTCCTTTTGGTCTTGTCCTACGTATCACCATGAATTAATCACCCTGTCTTTCTCCTTGTCGCAGTTTTTTCTCTATTTTTCCAGCTTCCTTATCGGCTTCAATTCACTTTCCATCCCGTTCGTCTCTTGCCTTTCTCGGCCTTATGGGCACCCTTGTCTTTCTTGTGCGTGTGTCGCTACTCATAATACGTGTTTTTTCGCCATTGCAAGTCTCGACTATATTTTCTGCCATTTCCTCTCTCTTGTAAGTCAGTAACTTTTCTCTATCCTTCTTCTCTGTTCTCTATCCCTCTATTATCTTTCTCGGTCTCCTTCCCATCTATACTTTTATCTCTCATTTCCTCTACCTTTTCTTTTCTCTCTCTCTCTCTCTTTCTCTTTCTCTCTCTCTCTTATCACCCTCTTCTAATCTGCCAATATCTCCTTTGCTTCTTCGCTCTTTTAATCTACCATTATTATCCCTTTACCCACTTCCTCTATCCATCTTCTCTATTTTTCTCTCTCCACTCTGTCTCTTCTCTTTAATCCTTAGTTCTTCCTCTACTGCTTTATCCTTATCTCTCACTTCTCCTTTATTCTTATTTCTCTCTCTTTCACTCACTTCTCCCTTATTATTATTTCTCTCTCTTCTCCTTTATCCTTATTTCTCTCTCTCTTCTCTCTTCTCCTTTATCCTTATTTCTCTCTCTCTCCTCTCTCCTCCTTTATCCTCATTTCTCTCTCTAACTTGATCCTTATTTGTCTCTCCTTTTTTAGCCTTATTTCTCTCTCTCTCTCACTTTTCCTTAATCCCTATTTCTCTCTCTCACTTCTCCTTTATCCTTATTTCTCTTTCACTTCTCCTTTATCCTTAGGTCTCTCTCACTTTTTCAGTGTTTATTTCTCTCTCTCTCTCTCTCTCTCTTCTCTCTCTCGCTCTTTATCCTTATTTCTATATCTCTGTCTCTCTTGATCTGCACTTTTCTCCTGTTTCCTCTTTCTCTCTCTCTCTTCCTATGTCAATATCTGCAATTTCTACTTCAGCCACTCTAGTCTCTTTCTCCCTGCATTTCTCTTGCATTTCTCTTACATTTCTCCCTCTCTCTCTCTCATTCGTTCTCTCTCTCAATAACTGGACGTGTTCCTATCCTACAACCGGTTTATTTAATTTAGCCCTGCCCGCGCTTTCCAGATCTTTCAAGATCACTTTACTCCTTTCATGCATGTTTTAAGCTTTTAATTTGTCGTCACTCTCGCTCTTGCCACTGCAATCCTTTCCTATGCCCCTCTCTCTCACCTCTTGCTATCCCTCTCGTTTCTCACTCTCACAGCCTCTCGTTTCTTCCTCCTCCCAAACTGGATGTGTTTACGCAAAGTATTTCCCTTCCAGTAATGATATTGTTGTCCCTTGTACTCTGTCCCCATTCTCTGGTAGAGGTCCCTGTACATTTCCACTTGTTTGTTGTACGTATTTGCGTTTCAGCTACCCGCCACAGCTGTTACTCCCCACAAGAAGCCTTTTGCCCTTAAGTCTTGGAAAAGTCTCTCTGTATATTTGACGCGTATTTCACATTTTGTTTTTTTCTCTACAATTTCGTCAACAAAATTCCATTCTTGTGTACTGTGAAATACTCTGAAATATTTTTGATGTCCACGTGCCTACCTGGTTCAGTCTGGGTTGCGTCAGTTGTTGCGTAATTACCCTTTCAGGCCTCGCACCCTTCCCTCTGTCCTTTTGCATGCGTTGTAATAAAAAGAACTTTTTATTCTCCCTCCAAATATTCCTGGGATATGTCTGACCGTCTCTAAAAGCACGAATGCTCTCCCTGGTTTTAATCAAGTCTCAAGGCCTACCCGTTTTTCTGGCTATTCTATCCTCTTGGAAGGAAAAAAAAAAGGTTGGGGCAAAAAGGAATGCTTCCTGCGCACTTTATTCCTTTCTCAGAGAATCCCTGCCTCCCCAAGAAAATAACAGTTGGGGATTATTTCCCAACATCCGTGGTTGGGATTCATAACAATAACATGAAATCCACGTCATGTCATGAATGAAAGTTGTATATATAAAAATCCTTTTTTTTCTATCTTTATTTCGTCGTTTTTTTTTTTTACAGATGTATAAAACATTAGGGAGGGACATATGCCCATTGAATCTGCTTCTTTTACATCCACGACGGAAGATATTACGGCCGTAGTTAAAAGTGATGAGAAGTATCACTTCATTTCTACCCACGTAATGTATCGTATGGGGGATGGAAGCTTATAAAACGTTATGGACGCACATTAGTATATAATGTAGTAAGGCATTAGGGAGAAAAAGGTTTCTTCCAGGACGTTTCTGAGGACAAAAATAAATGAGGAATTCATGACATCTACGGGGGAAATAACATTAAAAGGTCCAGGAGGAAAATTTTGGAAGGCGGAGTTGGATGCAATTAAATTCTGTCTAGCTTTATGTATTATAGCACATATGCAATGTACAATTATATATTTCATCTAATAGCCCTGTAACCCTAAAAGTGTTTCCTTGATAAAAATGGACCCGTGCATTGAGTCATCTTCCTGATTATGGGACATCTCTCTCTTCTGTACATGCAAAACATCACGTATCCACCATGACGTGGAACCCTGGAATTGTTATTTGCGGAAATAAACAAGATAAACTGTGTCAGGTGGCCCCATTTCATTGTTCTGATTTGAAAATTACATTAAGATCCAACTCTAACCCTTTTATGGGGTTCCCTACAGTAAATTGCAATTGGATTCCAAAAATTCCAATATTCACCCAAATTAAATTAACGGCGATATTTTTCCAATTTTCCATGACGAAACAGGGAAAATGCGTGGCCAATACAACAATAGATGGGCAATAGCTCTGTTGAAAAGCTTCTTGGGAAATATAATTATAATTAACTACTACATGTGCCTACCTTTTAGGTACTTAATTTCTAAATCAAGGGCTTATACAAAATATAATTAAGGTCGCATACAATAATCTTTTAAAACAAAATTCAAAGCTTTGAACAAGCGTAGGTAAATCCTATAATGAATTCTCCAATTATTTCCCATTTAAAAATTGAGACAAAACGTCGTAAAAGAATATTTTCTTCAGTTAATGTAAACTTTTCCCTTTGAACAATATTTCCCTTCAATTTCTTGTGTCAGTGCATCCTTAAAAAGCCTTGTGTTGTGCAAAAGGACGTATAGAAATTATACAAAGGATGATATTTTCGGGAATTATTAGTACAGAAACCACTCAAAATTTCCCCCTGTACAAAAAATCCTCCTGAGACTTCACAAAAAGACTTCTCTCGCACACTTCATAATTGCTCCCAAGCACAATGGCTCATATAATAAAAGAAAGTGTACCACCACCAAAAAAAAAATCCACGGTTCGTAATTACGATCATAAACACCCGTTATATGTATATAACAAATACAGTAGAAAATATGCCCTGAAAAAAAAACGGCTCTTTCTTCTCCCTCTCCATGCATTTCCGTATGAGCATATTTATTGCACAAAGAATTAAAGACTGAGATAGAAGGAAAAAAGGGACATTTGCCAGCCGGTAGTTGTGCCTCTTTTATCCCCCCTTACACCATACTGACAAGCCCGTATAGTAGCTTCTCGTGCCTCCAAGATTTTACCGTAAAAAAACGGAATGGTTAGTAACAGCTACAAAATATATACCTTTTTGTTAGGTAGGAAAAAAATACGGGAGTGAGACACTCTCAAGAAGTCATTTGGGCGGAAGTGTATGCAATGGTTTCTAAATGGCCTTCTACTCTGACTGGATTTTATATGGGAAAAATTCTCCCCCTGCATAAAATGGGGAATTGCTACTATTACTTTGTACCTTTTTCCTTCCTTCCTGAGCGTGCATGGGAAAGAAGGTATTATAAAAAATGGTATGGAAAGACAGAGGGAGAGAGAAATAGAAAAAGAGTGCAAGGACAGGCAAGAAAGAGAGAGAACAGAAGAAAGCGAAAAATGGAGCGAGAAAGGAAGAGGAAAAAGGAGGAGACAGACGAAGCGCAAAAAACGGGATGTGAAAGAGAGAGAATGCGAAAAAAAATGAGAAAACGGAGCGAGGAAGAAAGAGAAACCAAAGAAAGAAACCGTGATAGTAAAATGGAAAAAGGAGAGAACGAGACAATGAAAATGGAAAAAAGGACCAACAGAAGGAGCGAAAGAAGAAAGAAAGTACGACAGATATGAAAGAAACAGAAAGATGTAAAAAGAAAGAGGAAGATAGAGAAAAATATAGCGAGAAAGGAGAACGAGATCCAAATATGCACAGAAAGAGAGAGAGACAGTGAGAGAACGAGATACAAAGAGAGAGAGAAAGAGAGAAAAAACAGACAGAAAAAAGACAAGACAGAAGTAGAGAGGAACAGACAGAGAGCGAGCTAGAAAGAGAAAGAGAGAGAAGCAAAACGAGAAAGAGAGAGAAAAAAGAAGGACAACGAGAGAGAAAGCAAGAGAACAAGAGAGAAAGACAACGATAAAAAAACGAGAGAGAAAGCAAGAGGACGAGAGAGAAAGATAATGAGACAAAAAGAAAGAGGAAGATAAAGAAAGAGAACGAGAAAAAAAGATAGAAGACGAGAGAGAAAGAGAACGAGAAAAAGTAAGAAAGAGACATCGGACGAGATAACAAGAAAGACAAAATAGGGAGGAACAGAAGGAAAGAGAGGGAAAGAGAGAGAAAGAAAGACAAAAAAAGATAAAAAGAGAGAATGAAAACGGGAGAGAAAATCAGAGACAGAAAGAGGGAGAGAAAGAGAGAGACAGAGAGAGAAAGTGAGAGAGACATAAAGAGAGAGAAAAAGAGAGAGACGGAAATAGGGACAAAATGAGAGAGAGAGAAAATAGGAAAGACGAAGAGAGAGAGAGAGGCGGAGGAATGAGCGAGAGATTGAAGACGAGAAAGGGAGAAAGCGCTTGAATAAAGGAGAGAATAAAATAACATCAGCATGATAGTAGCAAATTCGAGGCTGTGCATTTTCTACTTACTTGGAAACGTGGTGTAAATCCAATTCTTGTGAATGTGACATTTCTCTCCCAATTGTCTTCGTCCTTCTCTCTGTATCTCCTTCAGCTGTGGCCCTCCTTAAAAATTCGTCGTAGTGGAAGATTCCACGGTAGATTTTATTGTAAAAGATATGTGAGTGTGTAGTGTGTATATTACGTCTGTTTTCTCTCTCAGCCATTGTGTCGAATTACCCTCTTATTTACTGCTACAGTCAATTATTATTGAAACGTTACAAAAGAAAGTCCCCCCGCCATGATGTCGTTTCTTTCCTCCCAAAAAAAAAATTGAGAGAAGTGATTTTACTATCCTTTTATCCTATTAAACCCCTCCAAACGAAATTGTGCCGGTATTACATTGCCAATCTATCACCCGCCGATTCTCTCTTTCTCCTCTTCTCCTCCCATCTCCCTCCTTAAAAGCCTGCCACTTGATCCAACCAGATCTTGTGGTAATCCACAAAGGACACCGCCGACACGTAGGTGATGAGGAGGAAGATGAAGATACAACAAAGGGAGATTGTGAGAGACATTTTCCCCCGATTTTCCCCTAATGCCCACCTTACAAAAAAAAATAGTTAAAAAAACGGGAGAAATCCCCAACAAAATTCCAAGTCAATAAACTCGAAAAAAAAATGGCTTTTTGCACCACAAAAATATTATTGACAACTGCAGACGACCGTAAATGAGAGAGTGATGGCTGGTTCTGATGGCACTTTGATTTTGTATGGACCAAATAACCCTCATAAGTAAGCCACAGAGGCAGAGGGAGGCGGAGGAGGAGGAGAGGAGAATGGAAACAAATAATTTTCCCCTCTGGATCATATACATTTCTACATTGTATATGTATATTCACTCCGAGTTTATTTGAGGAAATATGTGTACACAAGGATCATATGCATATATGCAAAAGGACCAACAGAGAGACATGAACAGACGATGATAATAATTCATTTTCAGAAGAAAAAAAATCCGATATTAAAATAACTTTTTGGTCATTGCTACCACCACTAAAGGGGGAGACGAAGGAAGAAGAAGAACAAGAGAGTCCAAAAGTCCAAAGTTCAATTTTCGATTTCCTGCTGTGGACCTTTCCAAACCCCCCCCCCTTTCTGGGGCTTTGTGACAAAGTACATGTACATGGCCAGTTATATTTGGGTTAACATTATGGGTAAACTAAATAGAGGGAGAATAAGCACCTGAATGTTTACCCATGGATTTAAATGCATTTTACATACTGGAAGAGACTCCATGTCGTCTCAATACGTTGGAAACGCATCTTCATCGCAATATCTGGTTATATCCGGTATATTTCCCCCCAAATGAACGTTGACCATTTACAGATTAACATGGGAAAAATCTATACACATGTATCATAGATCCTTTTGGCCTAATAATGTGTTCTTGGGCTTAATACGGATGTGTTATGGGATGACCAAACGTGCTCTTTTTTCTAGGCTTTAAATATGTCCATGGACTTTTATTAAATGTGCTAGTATTATGGTGGTTTCATATAATTGATAGTACTGTGTACAATTTGATATATTAACCAGCTTGATGCTCGTCTGGAGGGACATGATATGGGAAAAGACATGCATAACTTACACATATTATATATATGATTATTATGTTCCTCAGCCTTTTTTACGTGATTTTGAACACGGCACGTGCATTATGAATGTTTACCAACAATTTTAGCTTGTTCCGGCTTGTGAGCATGCATGGGATGGTAACAGAGGATGAGAGGATCATCTTGATACAATTATAATTATTAATATTAATAATAAAGGACTGGGAATGCATATGTTCCATCCCGTAATAACCTAGATAATTACCACGAGATGATCATCCTTCTTATTACTGAATATTCCTTCTTTTTTTTTTTTTTTTATTTCTAACTTTTTCATATTCGTTCTCAGAGTTGAAACAATTTTTTTTTTAATTTCTTGAAATCTATCTCGACTTTGGAATTTGGAATGGTTTACAAAGAGAAATGACATTCTTACATAGAATGATGGGTTATTGGCAACTAATCAGGAATCAATTCACGGAAATCCTTGTGCTAATTATTCCCCTCTTACGCACGTCGGTGTCAAAGGCGTCTTGTGACAATTTATGTAAAAAGCTGACGAAATAAGTTTGTCTCTTACATAGAATCTTGAGGGTAATGTCCAGAAGTTTATTTAGCTACAAGATGCCGGTTAACATGCTCAAAGGGGGATATTTGTTATGATAAAAAAAATACAATCAGAGAAGGAAAATTTCTTTCATTTTTCCTCTTGGCAAACTGGAGTTATACCAGGGATTTGGGGGTTGCCCTTGTTTCTTTTTTCGGAGTTCCAAATGACTTGAATGTATTTCAAGATCACTTTCTTCTCCGTGTGTTGCACTTTTTTTTAGCTTTTTATACGTCGTAACCTTTACCTGTTTCCTTAATGGTTCATGGCATGCTTCTTTTTACGGGTGCTTTCCTTTTTTTTATGGCTGATCCGAATGAGATGCACTTGGGACGGAACAAGGAGGTGACCGCCTTGAATGTCAACCGGTTTTTTGTGTCTTCGTTGAGGTTTTTCCACGTATTCACCGAGAATGATTGATTACTTCCACATTTTTTCTATAGTTTTTTTTTTTGGCTTTAATCATGGTGCCTACAAATTAATGATTAATGGGCTACATGGCGAAAATTTTCAACGGCTCAATATGTAATCACGGCAAAAAAAAAGCGTCTTTTGATGTTCTTTTCTTAACCCTTTTTCCTTCCCACCTAATGAGTGAGGAGGTCTGTCAAAGGAATGACTTTCCTTTTTTTCTTCCTCACATCATTATTAGCGTCATCATATGAATACATAATCAAATATGATTATTGCCAGCCAACCCTCATCTTGAGAGGTGAGTTAATTACTGGGAAATATGTCCAAAAACAATGATTTAATACGGGCAGCGTGGAAATGATCGGATTTGACACATCATTCACTTCACACATGTTCCATGTTTTTTTTTATAGGAAATGATGTAATACTTTCATTTGTATCAAAACTGCAATATATGAAGTTTATTGATCCTGTAACAGATGCTGTTAACGTTGAATGTGGATATATGGAGGGAATAGCTATGGGATAAATCAATTTTAAAAGAGAAACACGTTCTCACAGTTTGACGGGAAAAAATGGGCATTAATCGAGATCAGACATCGTTACTTTCCCACACGCGTGTATTATCGTTTTTTTTCTGCAAATTTAGACTGTGCCCATGTGTGAAAAATGATAACACAAATAAAATGTGAGAGGAAAAAAATTATGGTGCATTTGCAGTATACTTTTAAGGTATAAAAAAATGTCGCGACAACCGGATTTCGCATAAGGAGTGATTGGTATGAATTATTAATAATTTCTATTACATAATATGTAATACTATTATGAACATACGGCAAAATTCAGGATGTCTGTGGGATTAATCTCAATTTGCACGTGGTTACCGCATTTGGAAGGCATGACAACTGTTGATAGTGTCACATGGAAACTCTATAACTCTATATTAATATGTAACACTACGCATTAACAGGCTTTCAAAGCTCTGATTTTTTCAGATTTGGTGTTAAATCGGTTTGTGTCTGCGGCCTTCAAATAAAGGCTGCCCTATTATTTGTAGCAGATCTGAACATAAGAAAGTTGAAAGATATGATTTGTCATTAAACGTCATTTTTACTTTTTTTTTCCAGACTTGTAAAGATCTCTAGATTCCCCAAGTTTTCACTTTTCCTCGCAGCACCTTTTGAATCCTAGAAAAATCTCCAGAGTAGCTATAGAAAAGCATAAAATATCTCAACGAAGTACAATTTGACCTCATCGGTCGAACGGTGGAAGTGAAGTTTTCGTCCAAAACAGCACATTATATTTACCTCGAAATAATTTAATGTGCTTGCTCGTGAGATGTGATGACATATTTTAATTATTTTTGCTATTTCTGCGTATGTAACAGAAAAATAGTCAATATGTTAAATAGCAGAAAAAAATTGTTCAGCATTGTTTAATAAAATAATTTTCTTAATATGAAAGGAGAATTTGAAAAATGAATTTTTTTAATGGAAAATTTAAAAATAAATAGAAATTCTGTGTGGAAAAGGAAAATTTATAAGATCTAATTACATTTTTGATTTGGTCAATTCTGGGATTCTTGAAACCCCTTTATATTTATAAACTCCGAAAATTTGCTTTTCCAAAAACATTTTCATTTTTTTCAAGTTGTACATTTTTTTAAAATTTTCCGCCTTCCATTTCCAGAATTTTTTTTTCATAACCAAAGATTAAAATGTATTGCATATTTTTTTAATGATTTAAAATTTAAACATGAATTAAAAAAATAAAGCCTAATTAATTAAGTTCCTTATTAATGAAATTTTTAAAGCACGACTTCGTCTACCTGACACGCGTTTAAACACAGAAAATTAAACTTTTTTTAATTTTTCCAAATAAAACTAAACTACTTCATTATTAAAAAATCCGGTCATTTTTAAAACAATTGGCAAATGGGACAGTTAAAAACAAAATTAAAATAATAAGAAGCTTAAACAATAATTTTAGTAAATGGGGAAGAATGAGAAATGCACACGTATTTTTGTCAAACCGGAGATTTTTCAAAATTACAACGCTCTTAAAAAGTCACAACCACTATCAAAATCTGGGTAATCCAGCAGGATTCAAATATTTTCTGAAATATTTCTGGACGAATGAAAATTTTGTCTTAAAAAAGGGAAATTAAAGCAAAAATATTCCGAAATAAACAAGAGAGTTCATTGCCCTTTTTAAAAAAAAAACCAGCCTAAATCCCGCGAAGGGAAGGCAGGAATTTCAATATATATTTTTTGACCACGAACAAAAGGAAAATCAAGTGAGTCACTGCTGAATAATTCAATTGACACTAAAAATAACTGAAAATGATAATATTTAAGAAGAAGTTTGGTGACTGATTTAACACCATTTTTCTACGTTTTAAATGTGGCAGCAAAACTGTGTAAAAATCCCTCAAACTTACGTGGAACCATATTCTTGTGATGGATTTTGGATAGACTGAGTTTTTTCCAGATTGAATTTCGTTTCATATAGATAATTATTTACATTTTCAGTTCCTGGCAGTTAAGTTCAATTATTATTTTTAATTTCCATGAATTTACTGGTATTTCAAAAGTTGACTACTGATTAAACATTATTTTTATTGTCTTCTATATAGATTAGAAAGTGTCATATGATTGTTATTTGTCATTGTCAACCTTGTCTTATTTGTTTCAAGTAAATTAAAATAAAACTGTATCTATTATGTACTGAAGCATTGTTTTTTGTAATTTTTTAAATAAATAATTACTCGTTTTGCTTTATTATACGTAATAATTGGAAGTGTGTAGCACAGGACTCAAATTTATTAAAAAGGTTCCTTCTAAAAAAAAAAGGTAGCTAAATTGGAGAGCGTTGATTGTATGTACGCAATTCTAAAATTTTGAAGCCCCCAAAAGTATCAGACTACTGACTGATGTGGACAGGAATAAAAGCAATTAATTGTAAGCGATAATTATCTGATCCCGCAAGAATTGTGAAAAGTTAGGAAGATGTGGTCATTTTTTTCACGGGATCCAACAAAAGACTTCCCATATGAAATTGGGGAACCAATCCAATTTAATTCAGATAGAATTTTTTGGAAGCTTCACAAGGGAAAGAAAAAGGTAAATACGTGCACGCGTTTGCGAATGTTATATTGTTGTTGAATATATGTTTTATTGAGAAAGCACTGAAAGGGATTTCTTTTTGATTTTCCAGGGTCTGGAAGAAGAGGTCACCATTTTTATTTTGGATGCCAAATCTGCTTCTCCGGCAGAAGTTGAAGCTGCGAAAGCATGTGTAAAACGACTGAAAACTTTGAGACATCCCAGTATACTGACTTTTTTGGATAGTGTTGAGGTTCGAAAAAACCATTGCAAGCATTACGATTTGCCACTCCTATCCTATATGCACAAACATCTGTCGCAGGTCTAAATATACTTATTTTGGGATCCATTTGTGTTTAGTCTGACAAAGCCATTTTGTTGGCTACGGAATATGTGGAACCATTGGAGAAATATTTGGAGAAGAAAGATGGTTTACCGGGAGATTTATCCGTGTCATGGGGTTTGTTCCAAATCACGGTAATTAATTGCAAGTTGAAAGATGTAATTAGTGGGGTATCAGTCTCATGAATTGCACTCATGTATGTATGTAACTTGACATGTATTGCAGAGAGCTCTGAGCTTTTTAATAAACGATGGAAACCTTCGTCACAATAATGTTCACCTAGGCTCTGTGTTTGTGAACTTGGCTGGCGAGTGGAAATTAGGTGGACTAGAGTTTGTTTCCAGTACGGACTCTTCCTCGACTCTTGGGAAAACACCGTCAGTACTTCATCAATTAGAACCTCCGGAATTGAAAAGTGGGAGCAAAGTTTTAACCAAATGGAGTACAGACTCGTGGGGTTTGGGAGTTTTGATTTGGGAGACATTTAATGGACCCCTTCTTCAACCAGCATCATTGAGAAACACAGACCAAGTTCCAAAAGCATTGGTCAGTACCCTGAATGAAGTGGTTCATCCTATGGGTGGTAATCGGCCAAACCCAGCCGACGTCATTGCGAGGGGAAGACGTCCTGGAGGATTTTACAAGAACGATTTAATCGATTCACTTTTATTCTTGGAAGAAATTCAAATTAAAGAACAAAATGAAAAGAATAAGTTTTTTACCGGTCTGCCCTCCGTTTTGGATAAATTTCCTGATGATCTTTGCCGCCATAAGATATTGCCACAATTAATCAATGCTTTCGAATTCGGGAACGCTGGATCATCTGTTTTAGCACCTTTATTTAAGGTAATGAACATTACTATATTACATACATATGTAGTATGCCTGAATATTCCGCCATTGAACAGCATGACAAGTGTTATGATTTTTGTTTTCAGCTGGGGAAATTACTCGATGAAAACGAATATCAGGCCAAAATTGTCCCTTGTGTGGTGAAACTCTTTTCGTCTACCGATCGTGCGACACGGGTGCGACTTTTACAACAGTTGGAACATTTTGCTGACCATTTACAACCTATTACTGTAAATGACAAAATTTTCCCTAACATTGTGACAGGATTTTTGGACACGAACCCCACTGTCCGGGAGCAAACTGTTAAGGTTAGAGGAAAACGCTGTCCGGAAATTTGTACACTTGCTTTTGCACACAGAATGGCTATTTAATTTATGAATTTATGTTAACACTTTTACACAGTCAATGCTACATTTGGCTCCAAAACTTAACCACAACAATCTAAACGTGGAATTACTGAAACATTTTGCAAGATTGCAAGTTAAAGATGATCAGGTACGTCTTTGCTGTTTGAATTTTATTGAATGGTAAATTATAACTCAGTATAATCGATAATGACCATATGTGTAATAATTATTTATATGTATTATCTTAAAATATAGGGAGGAATTCGTACAAATACCACGATTTGTCTAGGGAAGATTGCCACGTATTTGCATCCACAAACAAGAAGGAAAGTTTTGATTCCAGCTTTTACTCGTGTTTTTCAAGACTCATTTCCACAAGCTAAAATTGCTGGAATTCTAGCTTTGGCTGCTACTCAACAATATTATTTTCTAGCCGAAGTTGCCACACGAATCCTTCCTGCTCTATGTATTTTAACATGTGACCCAGACAAGGCAGTCAGAGATAATGCTTTCAAAACAATCAAAGGATTCGTTGGAAAACTTGAGAAAGCGTCTGAAGATCCCTCGCTTAAAGAAAAGTTTGGTAAGGGCGCATGCTATATTTGCTCGCAAGTTTGTTTTGATTGAAATTTTTAATTCAGCTATTCTATGTCACAGAGGCCGAAGTGGATGCCAACACTCCAGCCAGCGTGACCGAAGCCGGTAAGCATACACCCCTTATAATCTAAATTGACTTAATTTTTTCCTAGTAATGTTTACACTCGTACAATAATAACTGCCTTGTTTGTTATGCGTGTACTAGCCTCGAGCTGGGCAGGTTGGGCCGTCTCAGCCTTAACTTCCAAGTTCCACAGAAGTCAGTCTGCTCAGTCTGTAGCTGGCAATGTTGGCCAAGGACCTCCTGCTGCTGGTCGCTCCAAAGGTCGTTATCCTTTTGGAGCCCAGAGCAGCAGCAGTACTTCTACGACCACTTCGAGTATTCCGTCTACACCGTCTGTTGACCGTGATGTACTTCAACCGACTGCGGAAGGTCAAGAGTCTGCCACTGACTATGATGACGATTGGGATAATGAGGATTGGGGCAGCATTGAAGGAGAGGGAGGAAACCAAGGAGGAAATAAAGCTGCCTCTACAAATAGTCTGGATGCTAACCGTGATCATTCATCTAGTGGTTCTAGTCCGTCTGCCAATAGAAGTGCCAGCAATCGAGCTCAGGATACGGATGGCTGGGATAACTGGGCCATTGATGAGGTGGTAAGTTATTTTGTACTGCTGTGGCAATTTTGATACCCAGATGTTTATTCACAAGTGAGTTTATCTTTGGTATTCCACAGGAAGAAAAAGATGGTTGGGAGGAAGGAGACTTTGTACAAGAAACCCGACCAGATATTAAAAGTACTTCTTCCATTAACTGGGAGTCTGGGCACAACAAACTGAATGCTCAAGCCAACCAGGAAGATTTTTTCTCAAGTGTTAGCTCAAGTCTAAGGGTAAATGTTCGATTATACTGTTTTCGATGTTTCTATATGGAAACGCAAGCAGTCGTTGCTAATTCATAAAATCTATTTGTTCTTCCTTTTTGTTACAAAGGGTGCTTCTATTCAAAATCATCAGGCGGCTAATGACTGGAACACTGATGACTGGGGTAGTCCGTCGACGATTACGGAGGATACGACGGATAAACATGACGACATGCGGAGAAGACGAGAGGAGAGAAAACTTCAGCGTCAGAAAGAGTTGGAGAACAAGAAAACCACCAAAGGTCCATTGAAGTTGGGAGCTAAAAAGATGTAAACGCTTGTGGGAGAAAAGGACTGTACCTATGTATTTCCTACCAACAAAGCATGTTGATGCAGTTGTCTTATATTTCTGCGCTAGTGGAAGCTGAAAATCAGCCACCGCTTGGTTTTAAGCACAAGTACCATCAATTTGTGGCTTTGACAACCACAAACTCGTTGCAGTTTCTCCAGAAAATAAAAACTGGATTTTTTACGTTTCCTTGGCTTATATGTATTATTACTGTAAAATTGTTCAAATTTGACACATGCCATGTGACCAGTTGTAAACACTAAACCTTTACACACTACTAGTGTGTAGAATCTTTCCTTGTTGGTACAATTCTCACATCAATAATGATAGTAAAATAACAATACTTATTGACCCTTTTGTAATGTGATACAAAAATACCTGTCCTTATATACCAGTAACTTTTCTATATCTTAAAAACTCCATCCCTCTTATCCTACATCCTACGTGTTTTTATAACTCGTTCGTAGATTAAGCAATAATACGATTTGCGATTTATTTATTATTAAAAATTAAAATTCTGTAAAAGAAACCAGACGCTTAAAAAATAAAGTAAATGCAAAATTTTGTACGCGTATGTAATAAGCATGTTAATCGTTTAGACACACGAATACGTATGCATATAGATACATATGTATGTAACTATATGCATGTATGAACTTTTGGGTATGGCCGTGGGTACAAATTTTTATTTCCAAAGATCTATTTTGCACAATGTTCACATATTTAGGTATATTTAGTGGTCTTAACTATCGCTACGTCTTTTTGATATGGCACGTTGTTTTGTCATTCTTGACAAAAATGATGTCTCGGTTATCTATCTTTAGATTTATTGCACCATCATTACAAATATTAAAGAAATTCAAGCACGAACCCCGAATACTGTTTAGCATGTTCATATCTATCACTACAGCCTAATGGGTATCGAAGAAAACACAATTTCAAATAATTTCTTATGACACTTTGCACCTGCTTTCGATAAATTTTGAACGTACAATGATTTTACGATATAACCGAGACTGACGCCACTTCAACTTAAGTACATATAATAAATAAATAAGGGTACATTTGCCAGTAAACAAAATAATAATATGTAAAATTATCAAAAATTAGGTGTATGAATGTAATACTTGCAACGTATAAAGCAGCAGTGATTCCCGTACTTTTATCGCATCATGCATAACCACAAAAGTTAAGTACTACCTAATTAACTTTTTTGGCATCGTTTTGGCTTTGCTAGTACATTAAATATTGAAAACTGAAACATTGACAGGAAAATCAAACGAAACACTTAGAAACGGATGACTAAAAAATTGCCATTAGACGGCTCCTTGCAATAACCGAGACTTTCATAGAATGGAATCATGGTATCACGACAATCCAAGCTGATTTTGTAGCAACCCAATTGACGAGCTAAGAGGGTCAAGGCGATGACCAGGAATTTCCCCAGCTGTTTCCCCCGATATTTGTCATTTACCACCACGTCCTCAATTCGGGCTCTCTGTAATAATTTAAAAACAAATATTATAGCGTTGAAATTTACAATCCCCAAATAAAATTATTTCAAGGCGCATGAACACATTCAAGGATCGTAATGAGAATACATACTTTGCCACAATCATGGATAAATTTTTGCTCGATAAATAATGTCGTATTGCCAATGACTTCCCCCGTATTAAGATCCTCTAATACTGTGATGTAATATACATCTTCCATGCGCTTCATTTTGTTGAAAGTTCCTGGATAATGAGAATTCAAAGGTCACAGTCAATCGGACAAGTTTTTGGAATTTTGGAAAGAGAAATCCATTATTTCATCTTCAATAAATAACGACTTTACCTTCAAACGCATCCTGAGAAACCTCCCCAACACCCGTCAGTTGCCCCAATAGTTGTAAATAACCTGAAAAAAAAACAATAAAAAAATAAGACCAAAAATTCCAAAAAAAATATTTACAATTTTTGGCTCTTTGCGTGAAGGATTAATTTAAATTTTTTACCTTTACTAAAGTCCGACCTTCGTAAAGGTCTAATTAGTAGTCCTTCTCCCGGATCGGAGATGGACAATTGGGGATCAAAAGCCACCTTGGCCCATTCTTCCAATTTGATGTCCTTCAGGATTTGCCGGTCATACAAATCCAAGTCGGAGACCTTGTTTTCGCTTTGTGCCTGGTGGAAATTAATAATTTTTGTGTGAATTGAGATTAATACTAGTTGCTTGAAATAATATTAACAAAATTCAAATTCCAAATAATTATTACCTCTGCCATATTCCACAGGTCCCGGTCTATTTGACGTAAATGTACTCAAATGACAGTCAGTGATCTTCGGTCTCCTCCGGATCCTTCTTGATATTTCCCGCAATGAATTTCCCACGAGTGCTCTTTTATCCTGGCAGTGTGCGAAGGGAAAGGAAAAATGTGAGTCCGCCGATGTCGTCCTGGCCTTCTTTCACTTGAAATCAAAACAAACGATAAATTCCCAGGAATTGCACAATCTCTTGACGTAAATGAGTTGGTATAAACATGAAGATGACAATTAACTACGGAGGGGAAAATACCTCGTAAAAATGCCCTTATGGTACAAACAAATATTTTTGTCGGGTGTGTACTTTTTTTCTCTTTTGTCCACGTATATTTTTATACAATGAAAGACCAGAGAAGAACAGCCTTCCACAGGACTTTGGCTTCTCCCTCGTACTGGGGCAATCAAATGCATAGGAACCTGTATTTTTATCACTGCATGGTAAAGGTAAAATATGTGAGAAATAACCCGTATTAAGCCGTAACAACCCTTGGGCAAAGAACATACCTGATTGCATCCAAAGAATGTGTACCTACGTCAATCTCTATATATACAAATAGATTTTCCCCTATTCATTAGTTCCCACATTGTCTTATTTGTATTCAGGAACATACGTTATTTTGGACTTGAGAATACACGTCCATCGTCGATTAGTTTATCAGGGATTAACGGCGAGAATCTGTAGCAATCTAAAAAAAACATCATATCATCCTTTATCAAAAGTCCAAATAGGCAGGTGTATGACCTTATTTTCTTTTTTCTCTCTTCTCTACAGGCACGGGAAGGGACAGGGCTTAAACCATAAATGAAAAAGTGGGGGCGCCCAGATAATTTTTGTAAAGTATAATGTAATTAAATGGACCCATTGTTTCATTAACTGGATTTTGCCCAAAAAAGCAGGCAAAATTTGCAAGAAAATTTTATGAAAAACACTAACTCACTATCATCGCTACATGCTACGCCCACACATTTTTTGTAAACGTTCATCTTGATTATTCATTTGTTGGAACTGATTAGTCAATTCCGCATCCTGTAATAGTTTCCCTTTTTACAAGCTTTTTCATAATTTGCTATGAAATTTTATGAAAACCACTAATTCATTATCAAACTTATGCTACAACTACGCATTTTTTGTTCATTTATATTTTTACTTTTGTTCCATATTTTGCATAGGTACATTCGCATCATTTTCAAAGGTCAAATGAAATTTTAGTTTCGACTTGAACATATTCTTTCAGGACAAAACGTAATTTCAAATTTGGCGCGTACAAAAGGATGATAATGGAGAGAGAGGAGGTGCCTGTAGCCGACGGTGCTGCACACTTAATAGGTATATTTCAGGGTTGAGGCAAAACGTAATTTTAAAATTGGCGCGTAGAAAAGGACGAAAATGGAGAGGGAGGAGGTGCCTATAGCCGACGGTGCTGCACACTTTATAGGTACATTTCAGGGTTTAGGCAAAACGTAATTTTAAAATTGGCGCGTGAAAAAGGAGCCGCGTTCTGCCGACGTTAAAGGGAGGAGGTCGAGGACGAGAGCCACTTTGCCTCAGTTTGTCGCCAGAAGTCGTCCAGGTAGGAGGTGCTGCCGCGTCGCTCCCGAGTTTATAGCGGTCTTGAGCAACGTTTTCACAAATCAAGTGCATTGGTCGGAGCGGATCCAGGGCTCAGATTTAGTACACAGACTTTAATTGCTTTTTTATCCGCCCTTGGACTTTCCCGTGTTCCTTCCCCGAACGTCGGGCTATGGACTGAGGCAAGTGGTACATCGGTGAAGGGTAAGAAATCTAAATTGTTTTTAGCAGGTGTTAGGAAGGGAGTCAGGCAACCCGTGTTATTAAGCATTTTTAAATAACTTTCAAAACATTTTGAAAACATCTTCAAAATATTTTTAAAACAAACTCCTAAACTTTTGGATATTTAATTTCAAATGTAGGAGACTCTGCCATAAAGTTCTATGTAAATTGTGTTGCCCTCTGGATGTAAACGACAATCCAGTACATATTATGTTTGACGTTTACGTACTTTTCCATGTTATCATTTTCCTTTCCCAAGAAAACCCGCCTTCCAACATCGTATGTACACAAAGTATGAAATCGTAATTTTAAAAAAATTACATTAATGTCTATTCAAAATGTATTCCTTTTATTGAAATATTAGTATCCCATCTCCGATGTAGAATGGCTATGGCATCCAACTCCAGTTTTCGCTAGCAGTATATACTAATTGTAAATGTGTCGAAAAAAATTTGACACATGTATACTATATATTTATAGTATATACTTTTGATTATGTCCGAGACCTATTTTCTGGGCCTGCCAGTACTACTTGCATAGCTCTGATTGTGAGTAATGAACGAGCTCTCGCTGATCTTTAATGAATATATTCTTTTTCGCCATAACTCATGTATTCGAGTTTGCTAGTTCATATTAAGACTGATTGGGTTGTTCAAGTGTTAGCTTGGACCTTCAGAAATCCTGGAGAGGATGTCCCATTATACTGGATAATATTTGATGCAACGAATTTAGTTCAAGCCATCGCTGTTTTTCTTACATTTGTTTGTAAATGGAAAGGTTTTCAGCAACTCAAGAAAAAAGCTATGGCATCTTGTTAATTCCATTAGTCCACGATGATATAACATAATTACCTACATAGGTATACATATTTATGACAGTCTATAATTTCTGTAGTGAGTTTTGAATGGAAAAGAAGTGCTTAGAAGACGGGAACAATGCAATTACTTCCGAAGCATAATGTACATATTTTATTTGTAAATGCTAAAACTGACACGTTCAAACAATGTCGTTTAAACAGGGCTATTTTTCAATTGAATAGTCAGAAGTCAGACTATATTAAATACGCAAAGTCGTGATTTTGAATTGGAATAGTTGATTAATAATTATGTACTGATATTCTCTTGTTGTTTTGTAAATCTGTGCAGTGTCATTCCAGCAGATCGTGCCATTGCACATTTGGTTCAAGCATAATTCACCGCCAGTATGTCCAACTATTACACTGCTACAGATTTTCCGGAAATGCACATAGGTATCCCCTGAGTTGAAACTGCGGATGTTCCGGTTGCAGAGCCAGAAAAATTACCGGACTCTTCTGGTTCCGACGTCTCTCTAACGCAGATACACTGCCAAACTGAGCATAAAAAAATTCATTGAATCTGCGCACGCTTGATTGTCCCAAAAACCACCGTCTGCCGTTTCAATCACCATTTGACATAAATCTTTACCTTTCTCCGGGCAATATTTTCTCAGCTCCTTCATAGTCCTGGCCTTGCACACAAATATGACGAATATAAATATGGCGCGAGCAAGAATATTGAGGAAGTCAAAAAACACCCAGACCCAAGAAATATCCTCCATTTTCTGAGTGTCATTTTCAGCAATCCAAGATATTACTTCCAGGGTAAAGGAGAATCCCATGACAATAAAAAGTTTGGCAAACAGTTCACCTCTGGAATTCGAAAGGGATCACCCGGTTGAATTCTTTCAGATGCTGCACCCGCATTATAAAATTTAAAAAAATGCCGGGTAAATTAGATTATCTATTATCTTACGAGGTAACATCAGCCACTGACTTTCTCCTGGAGGCCCGACGAGTACCTCTTTTGTGCCGGTACAGAATAACGACCAAAGACATGAAGAAACCGACGTTGAACAGAAGCAAAGCTCCAATGATAAAGTATAGGAAGACGCCTTCAGCAGATTTGGACATGTAGCATTTATCGATACCGTACTCAGGTATAATTATTCCGCAGTCACTGTCATACCTAACGTAATTTAGAAATCATGTACATAAATGCACACCGTTGTTTTTGTGTTGTCAGATCCTTTTTAATAAGAGTAATACGTAATGTGTACCCAAAATTTCCATAACGAGAATCTATGAAGACCGCAACGAAAACAATTACAAGTGGACCGCCCCATGAGAATAGTGCATATCCTAGGAATGGCAAGAGATCCTTTGATCTACCAGTGTTTTGCTTCAAATGTCTGGAAATATTAATCACAGTAAAATCTGAATGAGTTCATTCAACATAATGCGTCATCAGTCGTACATTGTTTATAGTATGAACAATGATGTAATTTATTACCTAAAAGTGGACCACAAGTCGAAATTAACCATGGTCAACCAGAAGAAGGCGGACAGGACGAAGAAATGTGCCATCACAGCTGCCAAACAATATTGATTAATGATTTGAAAGTTTTTTTTTTTCTACCATTTCCCATTATAAATATTTCTTTTCATTACATTGATTACATTGATGCTATATATTATATATAGAAATGAAATCATGCGTGAAATTACTCACCAATGAAAACACAACCAAAATTTGTTCTATCATCCGGAAATAGTGAGGTTACATTAGCAAGTCCGAGGAAAAAATTCATGAAAAAGAGCGATACGATATGTGAAAACATGGTCCATCCATGAATGTTCTGGGTGCTCCAGGTAAGCCAGTACACGGCAATGGTTATACCTAATGGTATTAAGGAGAGGAATAGTGCACTGATATAGATGGCATTCTTCGGATGGATTGTAATCTGCGTAAAAAATACGAAATTTCATTCTAAGACTTGCATTGTGTATGTGTTTTTAAAACTTTTTTAATGAACGAATACCGATTCTGCTGATGAATTTGAATACATTTCTTCGTAATTGTCCTCGTAGACTTCGTCGCCACCTGTCACATTTGCCTCCTCAATCGTTTCAAAGTTCCTGGAACATTGAATAAGCATTTGATGGGAGCGAGCACTAGGACCCGGATATTCAATTTCGATGGGACCTTCCAAAACATTTTTAAGCCCATCTACGCAAAAGGAGCCGTCGGCATGAGACCATGAAGGAGTCCAAGACAGCGAACTTTGCCTGGAATTCTTATGCACCACCGAGCCGTTCTGGAGTAATCGCCAACTTCATGGAAAAAAACAAAACAATTTCTATATTATGTAGATACAAATTTATTATATATTATATCTCTGGTTTATTATATTTTATATCTCTGGTTTATTATTTTTTATATCTCAGGAACTTGTAAATATGTGTAAAAAAAACGGATGATAACCTGGAACGCGGTTGGCCATCCAAGAAAATATGAGTTCTGGGGAAAGGAAATGGCGGACCTTCATCGTCGCCACAAAGTTTGCTGGCACTTCGATGTGTAAGCCTGTACTTTACCGGTTGCTTTACCTCCTTCACACATCGACCGTTCAAACTTTCTGCATCGTAAAAGTTTGGCCTCCATTCATACCTTCCTGATCGTCGGCAAAGTGTATCTTGATGTGTAAATGAAGAATAGTCGACGACAAAGCCCGGAGGACAGCATTTGGCAACACAAACCTCGTTCGATTCCTCAGTGCAAGACGATTTACAGTAGTGTATTTCCAAATCCTGGGTGTTACTAGTTTTTGAGCATAAATTGCATGGTCCCAATTAGTTTTAATGGCTTTAGTATGCATAAGAATATGTTCAAAACCTCAACTTACCCAATACAGTACTCCGAAGGACTATACAGTAAGCCGTAATCTTCCTTTTCTATTATTTTTAAATGTCCAGTGGGCATAAATTGTACTTTGGACGGAGATACTTTGTGAAGTACATGGTAATTCGGAGCTCCCCGGCAGGCAAGACCATTTTTACGAGCCAACCTAAACAGGTGCAATCATATTCATTGGGCCAAATGAATGGAGGTAAATTAAAAATTATATTTGTAAAAAAAAAAAAAAGACACGTACTGAAAAATTAATGGTTCCTTGTCAAAAGAGTAATTTGCATCCACCTCATAATATAGAGATTGCCTTCTATTGCTGCACAGATACACAGTATTATTTTCCGAATCCGTGACATTATTGTTTTCTGAGGCCGACGCACTGATGCACGGCCCCCAGATGAAGACGAAATACCAGAGGAACCACCACATAATGTCAATTCTTCGATGTACACCAGATCATATTTCGTCGCCTCCTAGCAATATTCGGAAAAAATCAAAGAAATATTATAGAAACTGAAATTGGCCTGGACAAAAAAAGCATTCTTGCTCTGCTTCTACTCCTCACAAACGAAAATAATTTCATTAAAAGAGGGAAGACCCAAGTCATGTAAGAAATAAGGAAAAAGCGTCTAATTAACTTTTTCCTTTGGTTTGCCCTAATTAAAAGTTTCACCAGTGTCAGCCAACCATTGACACTAAACAAGTGTCTGTGGTAAGTTTCGGCCAACATTTTTTAGCTACAGTTCAATCACCGCAAAGTCCTGAGGTCTTGGGTACAAGCTTTTAGTGCAATTCAAAGTTTCATTATATATCAGTGTATGAGCTTTCCAGTAGGTATAAACCGTATTTTTCCGCCAGGGATTTAGGTTGGTTTTTGAAAATTTTGCTCAGAAAGTACCTATAAAAAGCTTATTCACGAAAATGGCACAGTCCAATATGCGGTCACATAGAAATGATGGTAAACAAGTTCATTTCCTGCAAAAGCAATATGCCAAACCTTACATAAGTACCAGCATTAAGCAGTTTTTTCTTTGAAAACTGTGAATTCCATTGTGGTTGATTCAAAACAATATTTTAACGAAGCTTAAAGTAAGCTTGATTGTACACTGAACCTTAATTTTTACAGAAAGTGGTGCTATTCCACAATTTATTATTTCTGCAGTTGTATGAAAAAAATCAATTTGACTACAAGAACATACAAGGGCAAATGTAGAGAAAAAAAACAAAAGCCAACCTCAGTTCAGTGAGGACAAAGGAAACATATGCATAATTGTAAATAATTAGAATTAACCCAAAAACATCAAAAGACTGCAAAGGCTTAGCGGAATGTTGAAATGGTGGTAGATGAGATTCATACTGAGAAATGACACATGGACTTTGCAATATTTCCAGTACTGGTATAGCTATCTGACAAAAATTAAGAGCATTATTTATTCATATATAAAGGCCGTGGATTTGAGGATGATTACCCGAATTGTTTCAGGAAGATGCAATGCAAAAAGCAATTGGGGCGAAAAAATAAATGTAACCTCCCCACATCTATCATAAAGCCATCGTTAAGCTTCCCAGGGATAAATAGAAAAGCATTTTTGAGGATATACATATATAGTCTTTGGAATAAAGGCACGGTAAAATCTCGGGAGAGGGAAGAAGAGAAATCTTTTAATTGAATGTTACAGAAAACAAAGAAAGTTCGGAGGAAGGAAGATGTACTAGAACAATAACTGCAGGATCTGAAGAGGAATCCAGACAATCCACCGAATTTCTCAGATGGAATCAAGGGAATCCAAAGAAGTTTATAGGACGAATAAAAACAATACAAAGAAGTTCCCAGAAGGACCCAAGACAATCCAAAGAAGTTCTTAGAAGCAATCAAACGAATCCAAAGAAGATCTCAGGAGGAATCAGGACAATCCAAAGAAGAAGTGAGGCGGATTAGCGGCAATCCTAAGAAGATCTGAGGATAAATCAAGAGAATCCAAGAAAGTTCTGAGGAGAAATCAAGAGAATCCAAAGAAGATCTGAGGAGAAATCAAGAGAATCCAAAGAAGATCTGAGGAGAAATCAAGAGAATCCAAAGAAGATCTGAGGAGAAATCAAGAGAATCCAAAGAAGTTCTGAGGAGAAATCAAGAGAATCCAAAGAAGATCTGAGGATAAATCAAGAGAATCCAAGAAAGTTATGAGGAGAAATCAAGAGAATCCAAAGAAGTTCTGAGGAGAAATTAAAAGAATCCAAAGAAGTTCTGAGGAGAAATCAAGAGAATCCAAAGAAGTTCTGAGGAGAAATCAAGAGAATCCAAAGAAGCTCTGAGGAGAAATCAAGAGAAACCAAAGACGTTTTGAGGAGAAATTAAAAGAATCCAAAGATGCTCTGGGGAAGAATCAATTGTCCAAGGAAGTTCTGATTAGGAATAGACATAATCCAAGGAAATCTGGAGCAAGAACCAAAAGAATCCAACGATTGTCCAACAAGTTCTGAGCAGGAACCAAGAGTGTCCAAGAAGCTTTGTGTGGAAAAATAAACAGAATCCAAAGAAATTGTGAGGAGCATAAAAGTAAGACCTAAAAGCATTAAGAAGATTCAATTCAATTCATAAACCAAAGAACCATGGAGGTTCTGTGATAAATTCAAAAACAAACATCTCCGGAGGATGTAAGACTCGAGGAAGTTCGGAGGAGAATTACTGGGAAGATCTGAACGCACTGCAGATGATACAAAATAACGGGAAGATTCTTTTAGGAAGTTCCCACGAACATTTTCCTTCTGAGGAGTACATAGAAGCATTTCAATGTGCAAGAAAAATCAAGAAGAAGAGATTCTTCAAGTGAATTCCAAGTTCCTCATGCAGTTCTGCCAAAAAATATCATTCTCAATTGGCTGGCATGGACACCTGCCAAAAACTTGTTGAAGAAGGGGGAGAGCTGGTCACATTTGAAACAATGAACATACATACGAAGAGATGCGGTCATCAGCCTCTTCCTCATCCTTTTGGGCGCTCTTTCCAGTCGAAACAGTATGTATTTCTTCTATATAAACATTATCTTCCTTCAACAAAAACATCTCAATCCCAATATTTTGTGTGTAATAACGTAATACGTATTGTATAGTATTTTATTTTCCTCCTTTTTTAGTGGTTTTGCCCCTGTGTTTCATTCATAAAAGTTTTTTCCCCCCTTTGGTATATACAAACGCCTTTATTTTACAGTATACACACCACAAGCGTTTTTATTTTTCCTTTAAAAATACATTCGTTTAATAGCCAATAAGTGATCCCATGCTTGTAGACCAGTTAAATGTACACGTCAACGTAGTTTGCAAATTAAGCGTCATATCGTGAAGTAAAACGAGTGGTAAAAGTCCATTTCGCAATTGAATTGGTCATATTATTGTCTTGATCTGAACGCTAAATCCCATATGGGGATTTTTTGATTGTGTCAGCAGGAATCAGGAATGTAAGTAAAGTATTATGCATATACACATATTGATCAGATAATATTAATGCAGAGAAAGGAAACTAAAATGATGTAAATAGTGTATTTCGTTATTATAGTAAACAGCTAAAATAGAATTTTGGGTTTATTGACTTTTGTTTCAGTCGAAAGACGTGTGATTAAAACGGATTTCTTGAACATCACCATGACTGGCATCTTTTTGGAGGAGATGACTCTGGGATGCGTACAAATTTGTGATTGAATGCCTTATTAACTTATTGCTAATGTTTTGGTGACCAGTATAGAGTTGTTACCACATTGGTGAAAGTGCTCAGGGGATACTTGCGAATTGCTCAATTATTTGAGACTGATAATAAGTGCGTATTAAACGTATTTTGAATGTTATTCAAATGGTTTAGAAAACGGTGGGATTATTTAGATTACTTCGAACCCGTGAAGTTACTCACCAAAGAGTGCCTTTTGGAAGAGAGTTGGAGTTTCAAGAGTTTTGGGGAGTTAAATAGTTAGGTGCAGTAATCCAGTTACTTCGAGAAATTGCTCAATCAGCGAAACTTGATCTGATAGAGCTTTTGATGGAGGTGAAATAGGATATTATGGAATAAGGTGGGGAAGAAAAGCTAGGTTTCTTTGACAGCAGAATTTATTTGATTTCGTCGGGAGCAATTCTTGCATATTCTTAGAGCTATCCTTACATTTGGATTAAGTTTAAGAATAGTATCAGTCAATAAGCCATTATAAGGAGGTGAAAAGTGTGAGATTGAATAAATCATAAGTTCATAAGGACAATGGTTTCCCTTCGGATAAAATGTCAAAAAGGTACAAATTTCCGCCTGGAAGCGGCGGGGTCAATGTTACTGACGGATTTCGTAGCCAAGTTAGAGAAAATGACTGAAGTACCGGCGAACTCTATGGCCTTACTCAAAGGGTTTCCACCGAAAAGGATAGCTTTCGATGTAGAGAACGGGACGGTTAACGATTTACAATTGCAGTCTCAGGACACGCTTATTGTGGAGCTTGATAAAAACGTGAAGAGTAAGTTGGTGCTTTGGTTTTGTTTATATGGAAAGTGGCCCGATAAAGTTGATAATAATATTTAATATTATACATGCGTGTGTATTATATAGCTGATCAAGTGGATGTTGTGTGGTAATTGATAATGCGAAAGCAGTTAGCAGTTAGTTACACGATGCTCCGTCTAAAAATTTTAATTCGTAATTTCTATAATTTTGCAGATACTCCAACAGCTGAGGTGATTAAACCGTCACCACCAAGTATCCCAGTAGCAAGAGAACCGAGACTTCAAGAACGAATGCAAGAACAAAATCCTCATTCAACATCCTCGTTTTACTCAGTTAGTTCATCGGAGTCGACTGTGGTTCCCCAACTTGAAGCCAATCTTCCTCCATATTTTCTGAGCTCTTCCCCAGATTCAAACTTCCAGGATGTAAATCCTACCTCGGACAGTGAAAGATTTGCAGAAGTACCCTTGTCATCTGTGAGGTCGGTTTCAAATATTCATAATCAGATGCTTACAGAAGAGCCGATGGCAGATACAACTGCACATGGAATACTCATGCGACATGTGGTCCCAGCTGATAATTCTTGCCTCTTCACATCTGTAGCCTTCTGCCTTTCAGGTATACTCAACCTTTCAAAAACTACTATGTTCGTTCACATTTCACATCATTTTTTTGCTTTAAATTGTGAATTATGTCTATTTGTTGATTATGATTAGATATAGAGCGCATCGATGATGTGAGTTTCTTGCGACAACTCATTGCTGCGACAGTGGAGAGCGACCCAAACAAATACACTGAGGCTTTCTTGGGTCGGCCAAATACAGATTATTGCAATTGGATTAAGCAACCTGATTCTTGGGGTGGCGGTATCGAAGTTTCAATTCTAGCAGAGTTCTATGGACACGAAATTACTGTAATTAATATTCAGTCACTCAGTATCTCACGGTTTGGCGAGGACCACAATTACCCACAAAGAATGTTTCTACTTTACGATGGAATTCATTATGATCCTCTTTATATGGAAATCTTTCATGTGAGTCACAAATATGTGTGTAATCATTCCGATACTCGGTATTGGATTCTTTTACTGCTTGTTAAGTGAAGTTTTACCAGGGTTGAATGTGTTTTGTTTTTTAAATAATTATTTTACAGCTTTCTCAACAACGAAAATTATTTGCCACCAGTGATAGCGAAGCCTTAGACCAAGCTTTACAATTAGCAGCAGAAGCTAAAAATGCTCACCAGTACACCGACGTTAAAAATTTTCAGCTTAGATGCAGCCAGTGCAACAAACTTTTAAAAGGCAACGCCGAAGCTCAGGAACATGCGTCCGCAACTGGTCATTGTGAGTTTGCCGAAATCGTTTGAAAACGGATTGCTGTTAACTGGAAATAAGGCTTGTTTGTCCAAACTATTTGTAAGTCCCTACTTATACGTATCCATCACGTTTGAATTTCATTTAAAAATCAACGAAGTATATGTATAACCCTCAAAAAGTAGAATTTAGCATTTGTAATCCCTTTTCCTGTTTCTGCAAATCACGATACTTCGATTTCGATTACATTTGTTACTAAAACTAAAATGAAACAAGCAATAATATCCAAGTACAACTTTAGCTTTACAATGTTTGTCTTTAAGTTAAAAAACAAGGCATTAATTTTATTTGTTTCCATCATATATCACAAGTGTATATTAGCTAAGGCTCCACGTTGACACTCTAGCGTATAACGTAAGGTCAATCGTAAATTATGTAGAAACTGGAATGTGTTTGCGGAAAAACGCTTATATGTAAGGTACATATAACATACATAACATAATGCGAATTGGGCAATCGTTTTGGCTAAACAAAATAATAAAAATTAATGCCGTTAGCATTAGCGTGTAGCCTAACCGGGTATCGTACTTTCACGATCGTGATACAATCTCCAAGTGTCGGACGATTCTACTTGTTCTACACCAGGTTGTTCATCAAGACTTATACAGTAGTTCACGTGTTCACTGGAAGCAATTTCGGTATTTTGTACTAAACTTTCTATCACATTATTACAAATTGGACATGTAAATGTTTTCGGGGTAGTTTCTCCTACTGCTCTGTGTGTGTTACTAGAGTGACTTCTGCTGCTATTGCTCGCCAGTTCTTCATTAGTTGCCAGACATAAATCCACGTGAACTTCAACAGCTCTTTCAGTAGGAAAACATTCGCTACAAATGGGGCAAATGAAAACATCTGCCTTTTTCTTTGGAGATTTTACTTTCGCAAATGCTTCATCAATTCGTAATTGTTTACAAGGGGGTTCATTGCTGTCTTGACTCTGCGCGTCTTTACCACGGTCCCATTTCGAAACACGTACCCCCAGGAGCCTCAAGCAAAGTTTAGGATCATCTTTTAAATAGCTTTGCAGAAGGTGCTTAGCCGCGTTAAAAATATCGGATACAGATGATGTAAAGTTGGTGAGACTATGAGTTCTTGTTTTCACTTGGAATTCCACTGTTTTTATTTTAATGGCAACCGACTTGCACTTCATTTCCCTGGACTGAAGCTCCGAAGCTACATCCTCGGAACATTTTTCCAACATCCCCAGCAAAACATTCAGGTTATTCGTACCTCTGTCAAAAGTTCTTTCACAGCTCATTGATTTCCTTCCTGAATCATCATCATGACCATTCCAGGACTCTCGGTAGCCCTTTGAAACTCTTATTAACCACTGGGCGGTGATGGGCTTAAATGCAAGACTAATGATAGCTCGTTTGTCCCAAATATCTTTGCACGTTTGAATTCCCAAACCTCGCAACATCTGTTCGGTCACACCACCGATTCCATTTACTTTCCTTATTGGTAAAGCCTCAACAAATTTTGTTTCGTCTTCGAGTGTTTTTGGTAGATAATACTGATTATTGGGTTTACAAATATCTCCGCAAATTTTAGCCAAAAATCCGTTTGAAGCGATTCCTGCGTTTCAAAATGGAGCCTTTTTTACAATACAATATACGGCAAGCACACGAATTTTATATTATACATTTCCTGCCAACAAAGTACCTGCACTTGCAGTCAACTGTGTGTCGTCAAAAATCTTTGTCCTCATTTCTCTTACTACTTCTTCCGGATCTTGGCCAGTTTCTGCCACATACTTTGTAATGTCCAAATAAGCTTCATCTAAAGAAATGGTACTAAAATCCGGATCATACTGCTTGAGAATACTTTGTACCTGTTGAAAAACAATAAGACCCAATAACAAACATTTGTATTGTACAGAAATTCTTTGATAAAAGTTTTTAGTTTTAGCCGCAACATGCATGTAATGACGTTATATCCTGTACCTGTGAACTGACCGCTCGATATTTATCAAAATTACAAGGTACAATTATTAATTGCGGACACAATTTTTTGGCAATAAAACCCGGCATGGCAGCTCGAACACCGAAACGACGAGCGACATAATTTGAAGTACTAAGCATGTTGTTTCCACCGACGGCCATCGGTTTGTCCCTGAATCATTATCCAGTCTTATTAGTACGTTTCTTCCAGCAAGATTACAAGTTAGATTAAATAAAGCCCTTGACATATATTTCAGCATACCTCAAACTGGGATCGTCTCTCATTTCCACAGACGCGTAAAAGGCATCCATATCAATGTGAACGATAAATCTTGTGTAATCCCTAGATGATTCTAATTGGTCCCCATATTTGTTCATCTGTATATATGTATAATGTATAGGTATACATATACATACGTAAAGTAAAAAGTGACAAATTGTTTTGATTTAATACAGGAGTTTCGCAAGAGTTTAACAATATAATATGACAGAGGTGCCCATTACTTCAATCTCTGCATGCTTTATAGCAGCAGCAGAGAAAGTAGACAGCTTTGTTTTCATATCCTGAATTCTCGTATCGATCTCCTTTTGTTGCTTAAGCTTGTGTTCGTAAAATTTGGATCCTTTCGAAGCTTCATTAATAATGCGATTAATGGAGTCAACATCCAGCCCTTCCATTCCTGCTTTTGTGTCATTCAGCGTAATCACATTGCGACTAACCGGAGGTGGTTCTTCTACAGTCTCTGGCGCTATTACGTCACCTTCTTTCGGAGTCAAATCGCCTCCCTCCGATGTTTCTTCGGTCTTTTGTTCATCCATCCTGCTCATAATTTGTTGACCTTTTCACTCTTTTCAGCAAGGAAGATTCTGCCAAACCAGAAAATACATTTACAAAACATGCCACAGAATTAAAAGCAAAATATAATGATGTCACAATTACGGTGATCAGAATCACGGCAGTTGTCATTCAGCTGTAACCTGTCAATGCTTGTCACTTCCTCCTAAACGATCCAAAATCCTGTTTTAAACCTTTTACTTTTGAATTTCAGCAACATTTTATAGCTCGACCAACATAGGTAAATAACTCAATTTGTAGTTTTTATGCTATGTACTATGTATATACCGATCGTCACATTATATTGATGTGTGATATTATTTTTGGTATTTAAGATTAATTTATTACCTTGTCAGAGGCACCGACCGGCAATTGTCTGCTGGTTTTTGCGCGGCTATAAATTCTTTAAGCCAACCAACAATAATAATAAAATCCCATCCAAAGAATCCGAGATCCGAACGTTTTATAATCCAGGCAAAATCTGTGGGGAAAAGATTTTCTGTCTATTAATGGTTAATCTTTAATCTCTAAAACGTTAGGATTAACTGTTAATCCGTTAATAAATGGACAAAGACATGCAAAGTGACAAAGCAGACTAATTGCAAAAAGATTAATACAGACGTTTTGATTCCCTCAAAAAATAAATTCGCGGGATTTATCCAACGCACGTGGTCAGCATGTTCACGGAGAATATTTAAAAAAGAGAAGTCGACGAAGTATTATTTTTTATTCTCCAAAATCACAACTGTATTTCTTACCACTTGAAAAAGGAAAAAACCGGAAAAGTCAGTTAAAAAAGTACAAAATTGTAATTAAGAGTGCAATGTAATTATACACGTATATTATAGTTTCGGTCTTAATAATAAAAGTTTTTATTTTTACGAAACTTTCCTGCGAACCATTATTTTAATTGATTTTCGCAGATATAAATTGCTCATAAGTTGGAATACTCTTTATCCGTCAATCTTTCTCTAATTTTCAATTTTCTGTATGGAATTGAAAATACATTTATTACATAAATAATAATAATTACGTATCTGTCATAATAGTTATTTCTATAATTGGAAACAAAATGTACCGGTGATGTATGTGTATTTCTGGAACGACCGAAATCCAAGAAATATATAGAGTTTAAAATACGTCTTATCAGTTTCATTTCCGGGGATCAATGTAATAAAGTGCCATTTACATTATGGTACACGATTTTTGTGGTTTAGCAAGACTGGCTTTAATGGTTATTTCCAAACACTAGTTGTTGGTTTCATTTACAAAGAGAAAACCTGGTTCTGTTTACTGTGAGTGCCATATTTTTGTGGTTATAGTTATAAGAAAGGCTCTACTATACCGTAATTAAAACTTCAAATTGTAAATATTGTAAAGACAAATACTGTTAACAAATAGGGTTTATCATGAAAGATTCCCGAATTTTGCTGCATTACATCAAAAGACTGTCCTCTTCGACATCAACGCAAGCCAACACTGTTCCTAGAAGACTTTCGGCTGTTCGAGCACTAATCCAGAAACAAATCCGAAAGTATGATGAAGGAGTATTGCCGAATTTGAATGTGACCTTGAAGAATCAGCTCTCCCAATGGCCTTTGGGATTGAACTATTACAATAAATTGAAATATCGATGCAGCGGAGTTGCTATTGATTGGAGGGGTCAGAAACTGTCGGATAACCCGGTTTTATACTCCACCAGGGATAATTTTAATGACCTCGGTGAAAGACAGAAAGAGCGTTTTCAAAAGGCCAATCGGAAGCTAAAGGAGAGAAAGGACATTTTGATCAAGGAGATACAAGAAACGAAGGAGCACGTTCGGCAACAAGTGGATGACATAATTGCGGTATAAATAATAAATGCTATTAGTAAACAATTCGTTTAGGGAGTATCACTATTAAGCAATTTAGGCATGGAAGTATGTCTGCAAGAAAATGATGTACTAATCAGTTCTATCGCCTTCTTTCCACAGAAAGAAAATATTTACACCGTGCCGAATTTATTGTGTGTCCTACGTATTGGATCATCGCCGGTTCTTAGTTATTTAATTTTAACGCAACAATATTATTCTGCAATAGGAATTTTTGCGTTCGCTGGAGTGACTGATTTGGTAAGAAAAAGTTAACGCATAGCTGTGGACTACGATTTTGTCTTCAGGAAATATAAGAAACAGATATGTTGACGTTGGCAATTGTATACCTATATATTTGAAATTGTTCTGTTATGGCTTATTTCTTTATGTAGCTTGATGGCTACATAGCCAGAAATGTCCCGGGGCAGGCTTCCGTCTTTGGATCATTTTTGGACCCGTTGTCAGATAAAATTCTGGTTGCAACTTTATTTTTGTCACTTACATACATTGGAATTATTCCTGGTAAGTCATAGAAAGTAATGGTGAATAGATTTTATGCACAAAATGACGGGATGTTAATTACTTAATCCTTATTTGGACGTGTTTAGTACCGCTAACTACGCTAATAATCGCTAGAGATGTGGGTCTCGTTGGAGCCGCCTTTTTCATTCGTTACAAATCATTGGAGCCACCGGTAAAAATCTTTCGTGCTTTGTACGATCTTCTTAATTAAGACTTTGGTTTTGAATTTACTTGAACGTCATTGGGTGTTCCCTACTTTCGCAGCGAACACTGGCCAAATATTTTGATTTAACCCATCCGTCCGCCCAATTGGCTCCGACGTACATTTCTAAAGTCAATACTGGTATTCAGTTAGGACTAGTCGGTTCTGCACTTATTTCCACTGTTCTACCTTTCGATGTGTCAGGAATTCTTACTGGAGTTTGGTAAATTTTCTCATCCGCCCTTTCGCTTGTAATAATAATGTATTTCACATGTTTTGTAAGGTTATTGCAATTCATTTTTGTTTTTTTACAGTTGGTTAACCGCAGCCACTACGGTTGGTTCAGGAGTTTCGTATTTGTTTGCCAAAAACACAGTAAAACTCTTGAGGACTCGAAAGAAAGTTGATAAGACATCACAGGAAAAGAAATAGTAATATTTAAAGAAGACGCATTGGTGACTTTTGTAGCTTTGAATTTGAGTTAAGAAACCTAAGTCCGACTTAAAAATTGAAATATTTACGTAAGTGTTACATTCATCGTGCATGAACGCCGTGACACTATTTTCAAGTTCGCAATCATAAATAATAGTGCATGTTAATTAATCCACCCTGTGTCTCGGAAAATAGTGAATATTAAAGAGCAGTTTGCCAATTACTGTCGATTTTTGCTCGGTACAATCGATGGTACCATGTACGTTGGCGCAAAAGATTTTGTTAAAATACATAATATGGGGAACAATAAAATTATAAGTATCACGAGTTCAGATAAGTTGTTTATGCGTAAACCCACGGTCCTGAGTCCTGACAATTCATTAGAATTTCAACCTATGATGCTCTATAGTGTCCAATGGAACGACCTGTTCAACCAGACACTGAAATACGAAGCAACTAGTACTATAGTACCTACGACTTACACATGTGTGTATGTATGTTTTACTTGTAGCAATGTTTTGTGTTTATACCTTTATACGTGGCTTTTTTCTCTTAAGATTTATGCTGCAGAAAAAAACTGACAAGGAATGATTTCACCGGTGTCCAAAGAGTTTATTAGTTCTAACGAAAGCACAAGGTCTACATATATCGACAGCCATCAGTCATACATAGTTTCAAGTATAACAAATAGTGGTTTTATTTTTAAAACAGATCTTTCATTTTCTCTGGATTGAAAAACTCGAAAAAGACGATTGACGAGAGGCAGCATTTCCCTTTCAATTACTTATTGTGCGTCTATGAATAATAGTATGTATATTAATAATTAATACACCTTGACATTTTTAAGCCACTTGTGAGACCGCTCGGCGTTTCTGTATTTCAACAAGAATTGTGGATTGTCGCAGAGGGGTTTTGTGAGGCAAAAGATGAACAAACCTCCATTGTCAGAAGTAACCACTAACCACGAAAAAAATTTGGTACAAGGGCAATAATTTTTTACGCCAATATATGTATGATAGGCTGAAAAAGCAATATTTTTTTAAATGCCATCCTTTATCATACGCATCATTACCCTGTTAATTGACCGCCCACCGACGAACCTCCTTCGTCATTATCCCAAGAAGCCATAGAACAAAGAGTCGCCCGAGAAAGCGTGCCACCGCCGAATGACCTTGGCCATGACTTGACTTGAAATTGAGAGCAGTACATAGTGTTAAAGTTCCCACTGCCAATGCCAAATTCTATACGCTCAAATATGTATCGTCTACCAAATAATTCTCGACATACAATAAAAAAGATCCATTTAATGCGATACGATGGGAAAAATTACAAGAAGTAAAAGTTTCACGGGGGCAAATCGGACACTCCCGAAGGTCTATATTTATACCACATCGAAATAATAGACGGGGTATAAAAAATATAGGTATTAAATATTTTTTTCTTACTCCTCCGGATTCCTAAGCGGTGACAAAACATCCTCCCGGTAGTAAATAGTAGGAGGTTCCCCCACTGACGCTCATGAGAGCAAAAAGTCATTCTCTTGGCAGCTCTTAAGTGTGGAGGAAGACCGAATAAAAACCTTAAGTTTTTTTTTACGCTCTCAAACGTATGTGTAAACTTCACCCGGGTATAGATTGAGATTTCATAGTGTAAAAAAGAACGATTTTGAACTCATGTATAAGTAAACATAAATTTGCATTGGTGAAATTTCTTTTGCGTGGGTAGTACACGCTTCCCCCTCTCATCCGAACGTTATATGGCAGCCCACACAAAAACAAATCCGGATATTATGCTCTTCTCCCATCAGAATACGGAGTGTATTAGGACACCCCGTAAAAGTACTTTCCATACTTTTCACCAACTTCAGAGATCCGAAGGTGAGATCATAAGCCCACGAAATTTTTTGTTTCCTTCTAGAATCTACTCCTCAAACCCCTTCCTTTTTTTCCCGTATAAAAACCAACGTGAGCATTTCCAATCTACTCACTTTAATTTTCAATTCACTCTTGCTAACAACTCTAGCAAATTCTCTGTACGTGCTCTTTAACGCCGTTAAATTAAAGGTACTGTTTCCTTTCACTGGCCCGTTTTTGTGTATTTTTTCAATCCCGCATTTATTTTACTGGGATTATTATATAAACATTTACGGAAGTCTGCAGTTTTGGAGGAAAGTTGTAATTTGCTAATTTTTTATTTATTTTTACAGGTACAATGGCTTACCGCGAAAACTTGCGAGACTGGTTCGGCACCTCTGCCGCCGACCGCCTCCCTTTCTCCCGGCTCTTTGACCAGCATTTCGGAACGACCTTGGACGACGAAGATCTCCTCTTGCCCGGCGCATACTTCCGGCCTCACTCCCGCCCCCGCCGCCTCCACTCCCGTCAACAATCCGGAGTGTCCGAGGTCCAAGTGGAGAAGGAGCGATTCCAGGTCATGTTGGATGTCCAGCAATTCAAGCCCCGAGAGATTAATGTGAAGACCCTGCAAAATTTCGTGGTCGTCGAGGGGAAACATGATGAGCGTGAGGACGAGCATGGCTTCATCTCCCGTCAATTCACCCGGCGGTACGCCTTGCCGGAAGATGTCAAGCCTGAAAATGTGGAATGTAGCTTCAGCTCCGATGGTGTCCTTCTCATTGCTGCTGCCCGAACCCCGAAAGAAACTGAACCCGCAGAACGAACTGTTTACGTCCGACAAACAGGATTGCCCGCCATGAATAAGAAGGATCAGGAAAAGCCGGCGGCATCTTCTTCCGGAGATGTGAAGACGGAAACCAGCAGTGGAAGCGCGGCCACGACAGAAAATACTTCATCATCCTCAAATGGAGCTACAGAAGGTCGGAGGATCGACATCCAATTTGCTGCCTAGAAGAAGAAGCAACCTGCTTTAAAAAAACACTGCCCCGCTCCAGACACTATCTGCCTGCTTTCTTATTTCCCCGAGATGTACCTATTTCTTCTATAATGGCTTAAAATAATCTTTTATTTAAAAACTTGGTATCCTTTACGACTATTTGGTTTCTTTCCCCAGTTTTGTTTAGGTACATGAAAATCGCAAATATTGAATTTATGTCAACGTGAAAGCCTTTTTTTGTTACGGTTCTTGCTTTTTACTACAGTTTAACGAATTTATGTGTTGATAATTTCCTGGATGTGTACTTTTACTTTGCTCAGCGCGTTGAATAAAACATCTGGAAAATATTAAGAAACCTACCATATCGCATCAGTTGTTTCACTTTTCCTTTCAATTCAAGTGCATAGGGATGGCAAGTGTTCTAATGATGCATCACAATTACATACATATTTGCATTTGAAAATTCCATCAAAAACAAATCCAAATCCCCCTGGGTAATTAGGGTACTTATAAAGCGTAATGAGCACAAAGATACTGCCTAAACTGCTTGAATGTTGTACGTATTTAGTTAAGCTTCCCACCTTTTGAAAATGTTTAAAACGAATTCTTCTTTCAGCTTTAGATCGCTCTGATGATTGTGTGGCTAAAAGATCAAGAGGCAACTATCTAGATAGAGTCAATTTAAAAGCAGTGGCAACAAGGAGTAGTAGATCGTAGAGTCGGCGGTTAAAATCACATTGAGATCGAAGATATTATTTTGCACTGTAAATTCAAACGACGAAATGCAACGAGGAATCGGTTATACATAGTACTACTATCCGTTATACATTCATACATAGTATGCATAGGTATGCGTACATTTTATTTATATTCTTCAAGAGCAAGGTTTCACGTCGTACTTCTTTGTGACAGCTGGCACTTCTCCAAATGCTGTATCTACACGCTCCACAATGTTGCAAATTGGCTTGCTACAGCATTTCAAGCAATGTGCTGAGTGCGATACTAGATGATTTATAGCTAAAAAACGTAAAATTGTACAAGTAGATACAGAACAGACGTAGAATCGTCCATGATACGGACGATAGAGGCTTCGAGAGAGACTGCTGCTAAAATCTGAAATAAAAACAAGGTAATGCAAAGTAATAGCACCATTATCGTCAAGCAGTATTATAAAGTACGACATGTATGTAAGTAACAAGGCTCGGGCTCGATGCGGTAAAATAAGAGGACATCCGCCAAGAAAGACAATAATTAATTGTGATTGATTTAATAAATTTATTCATTTCACTAATAAATTTTCTTTTACTAAACGGTGGCACCAGTTATGACTTGTACTACAGTTTCATATTTGATACAGTATGTAGTGATGTAATTAACGCTACATACGAATTCTGGGACATAATGGTAAATTGCTAACTAGCCTAATAGTACCTACTACCTACTTAAATAATAGGTATAATGAAAGGCATACAAATAGTGTATGCATGTTGTTCGTATCTAATTTGCATCATGCAAACAATACACATTTATGCGGCGAGAGCAATGTAGGAACACCTGATGCAGTAACCCCTGACTGTGCTAGCAGATTATCTTTAAAACACAAAGTATTCATATAAGGTATAATTATTTGAATTGAATCAGTTGATTAAAACCTCTCTTAAGTCATTCAATGAATTGTACTACGAAACAAATGCCATGGAGCAAGGTGGCACAAAAATATGGTAACGCTTATTACTTATAGCAGCACCGCAAGTGTAACTTCCTGTCTACAGGAATGCGTTAGTAGACACAAAAATAACAATACACCTAATCATAAAACATACATTATATCTACTGTTGAACGTCACAGGTCACAGTACAAAATCGCACGAAGTGCGTTTGATTAATTAGTTCTATTACAGAACTTCAACACTATCTCTAAACCCATTGATTAGAAGGATTATAATTATAAGTATAAGCATTTTGAAGATAGCTCAAGGTCCAGCGCAGTAGTACAGAATATTGTCTTGTACGGCATCCAATCTTGATTTGGTCTGGTAATCCTGTCTCAAGCAGTATTTGATGCAGTCTGTACCATTTTCGTCATAATATTCCTCTATGATATCCAAGTGTTGTAACGCACTTATAAAATTCTTCACTGTACCCCGAGTTAACAATTCTGTAAACAAAATGTATTTAAAAGAATCGTAACTCCGGAGTATACATTTTCTACGCAAAACGTAAGACTCACGATACTCACTATGTTATTTTTATTACATACCTGGAAAGAGATGAGGAGCTGTTTTAATGTGATCCAAAATTGTATTAACTAGACGAGACTCAAGGACACCTCGATTTTTCGCTTTTTCATTTTCCTGAGGGACCAATACATGGAGAGCCGACACAATTTCTGCATACACATGCAAATAAGGTATGACAAAGCCTCGTACTTCCTGTAATTTCTTGTACACATGGGGCTCCTCAATGGCTTGCACATGAAGTCGTTCCGAGGAGTAGCCATACCCAACTCCTGTCCAACCGTCATCTGCGTCATCCTCATAACGGTACGACTTTCTCTGAGGATTCACAATAGAGAAATAAAACTAAATAAAATTAATACATACATAATATAATATTGCAGCAGTGGATGTAATACCTAATTTGCCATGCATGAAATACTTTAGAATTTAAAACCCAATACGTAACGATTTATTTCGAGTAACGGCACTTACCATTTCATAGCAAAGCAAATACTCATCTCTAGCTTTATCCAAACCGCATTTTATCGCAACATCGAGCTGCTGACAGGGTGGATGAAGCAGAAATTGTGCTTTCAATAGTAAAGACAACCTAGTTGCTTTTTCAATGAGGTGGTCCTCCTGAATAAAAATTTTGGCTTTTGTTCCAGAAAACAGTGAAAGTCGTTTTCCTTGCAACGCAAAAATAGCGGTCGCTACAAAATAAACGAACGCATGAATCACAGAGCACAAATTACAACGAATGCTAATAAATATCCAAATCCATTACATACACGGAGCTTACCAATAATGCCTTCCATAATAAAGCATGATACCAAAGGATTCGAGTAGTAACTTAGTTCGATCAAGCTGGATGGTGACAAGTATGGTGACAGATACATTTTTCCAGCCTCTTTTGTGGATTTTATCAGACGAGGTCCCAATAATTGCAGCTATGGCCAACAAGTAATTGATTTAGTTTATTTCTGTCCATCAACTACTAAAGTAAAGATATTCGAAGTGCCTCAGTTAAAAACACAATTCAAAGATCTTACAGCTCGCTGAAGAATAGATTCCATGGAACCTTTAGATGAAAATCCTACGTCTCGTTTCCTTTCACGCAGAACCGCAGTCAGATCTTCAAAATCCTCCAATAATTTCTCAAAGTTAACTCTGCATTCCCGATATTTAGTCATTAACAGAAACGCTACCAAATTCGTGGACATAAAGACTGTGGAATTGTAAGCATCTGCAAAATAATTCAGATCCAGACTGAGTATGCATCATTTACCGACAAAGTCAGAATACAGGAAACACAAGCCGTGCTAAACGACAATTACCGTAGACTGTATGTGATATTAAAGCATCCCCAAATAACGTAGCTTTGAGATTCGGCGGGGGAGCCATGTCTTCATACAAGGAACTCAAAGAAGTAACAGATCCACGACTGTAATCCCAATTTAAGTCTTTGCTGGAAAGCGCATTACAGTAGCCTTCGGTTAGCCAAAAGAGTTCTTCATCCTTACAGCGACTTATAAGCGAATGAATCTTGTCGTGGGACATAACCTTTTGATATTCCTGCACAGTAGGAGAAATAAATCCAATAAACAACTGTACCGTCATGAGTCATGATGATCAAACAGCTGCTGATAATACCTATTTATTAATAATTAATACTATTAAACGAAGTGCGATTACCCGAAAAGAGATTGGATGACCGAAATTCACCCGGGCGGAGCCGAGTTTCAGCCTTAATATGTTCCATAAACCACGTAAGAAACTCACAGGTAACTTTTCGGAATAATTCCCAATCACATCTTGCTCCGGAAATTTTTCATAAGAAATGCTGACAGGTACAATGTAAGCTTCTTCGACGTCGTTTTGTTCAATGCAGGATGCGATTATGCTGCATAATTCAGCTGGTAAAATTGGAAAACTCTAACCTTTATACACAGCACACACATACATAAATGCAAGCCTATTTGTTATTACTGTAATTTGTATTACTTCCAGTAAACGTAGTTGCAGGAATGCCATTGCGAGATCGATGCTTTTCTACCGCAAAATTCAAGCTCATTCCTTTTCTCAACATCCCCCTCAAGTAAAACTCAAAACACGTAGGAACGGTAGGATTAGGATTTAAACCATTCAGAACATCAGGATATCGTCCGACACAACCAGCTACACGAGCAAGTTTACTACAAAGTGAGATATCGAATGAGTTCTAAATACAAGATGTAGTTAAAATATGCAACAGTGCTAAAAGCCTAATAGTCTTATATGTATTTACCTATTTACTATACAGTCATTGAAAGTTAAATACTAAATGTTTTTGCTTAAAGTCAAATCTTACCCCAACACAGGATCTGTCAACAAAGACTTCCGAGCAAGTAATACTGGTGGTGTCAGGTTAGAGTCCAACAATACCCATGTCAAAATAAAATGATCCCAGTTACTTTTTTGCAAAGGCACATAGATGATTGGATGCACCTTCTTGTATGATCGTAGAAGCCCAATTTGTCCCTCATGGACACATACAGCGTCAAATATTGTTGCTAGTGTTCTAGACATAAGCCAACATCCGAATCTAAAATAAAAAATAACGAAAGTATTGAAATGAATTGTCTATATCGACAACAATAAAGACACTGTACCACTTTATACTAATACCACAAAATTTACATAAATATATGTAAATACAATTTCACCACCTGGCAGCTATTCTAGAAACCCAATCGCTGACGAAATGTATCCCAAACTCGTTCAAAAATGAAGAGGCAGCTGATTTCCATGATTCAGTCTCGTTGCCAGATTTAACTTTTCCTTTGAGAATTACGCGTTCCAATTCCTAGAAATAGAAAGCAAAACAAAATATGTACTTAACCTGCGCAATGCAACAGTAGAAGTTTACTTCACTTGCGCTTACCAAAAGAAAATTTATATCTCCAATAATCTCTTCCTCTGAAACTAGTTTGTACTTTGTAAACAGTTCTTGTTTTCTCCAGAAGTGAATGAAATGGGAGCAATTCCTGATGTACCAACTGTTGTTTGGATTCTCTGTATTGTACTTAAGGCAGTTTCTTATGCCTAACGAAGTAAATTTTGGATTCACAGTACGCTGTAAGGATTTGAATGTCAAAATACGTCAAACATAAAACGTAAATTCATCAAAAATTGTATAACAGTATCGCAAAGTCAAGCCCTTGTCATTGTTTAACGCTTAACTAACCCGAACTTCAGGAAAGCAAAAATGGCAGCAGGTAGGAACTGGACGAGCGTTACGATCCGATGGCAGGATTGGAATGGCGACTTTGTACGCTTGTAAAGCATCAGATTCACCTTCAACCTGTGAACACACACCAAAAACATTGTTCGATTGCGACTAGTACACATTACTATGGGTGTCATGTGTGTTTGCTTAGAAACGTCGTTAGTGTAATTGAGCCCCGACAGTAAAATATCCCAGAACCACAAGACGATAAACCAACATAAATTACGCAAGCAATCATTTTACAACACTCAAACTTCAAATTTGTATGTAATCAGGTAAAAACAAAGTAGAAGTTACAGTCAAGTAGCAAGAGGAAACTTTATGGTATGGCCTTACCGCATTTAAAATTTGATCGACAGGTCTCTTTCTGGAAGGGACATTGGTCCCACGATTTCTTCTGGCAAATAAACCCCGAGGAATCGTGATTTCTCCAGCAACTGGTATCCTGACATTTCCCATGAAATCATCTTCTCCCATCGCCACCTTCAACAAAACCAAATTAAAGGATAAAAACTTCTCAAAACTTGAAGACACAACAGGCAAGAAACTGACTCCGTCTGTTACAATATCATTTCCTCGCCAGGACAGCAATTATCAACGTGCACGTTTAATCAGGTTTGAACGCTTCTTTACCAGGGTTTAATGTGATCAAACATTTTTTTACGGTAACAGTGTAACAGAATAAAACAACGTGAAGCTGCTTATGAAAATAGACAATCAAAAAACAAAGTTAATCCGTTTACTTACGCCTAACTGCCACACAAAAATACCTTTTGTACGCTAACTAATCACGCTCAAACTCCCCTTACACTTGGAATGGAAATCATGGAATGCCAAAAAACCAAAATATTTTGGATTTGTGTCCAAAAGTGTATTAAATATGTCTTAAATATAAGTTTAAATCCAATCAGGACGCTCCCAAGGGCCAAGGGGCTGCTCGCTGCGCTCTTCCCTCCATTCACTGTGACTGTGTGAGTTGGTTGGGCAATCTGACGTGGTTTGAGTTTGCCGCTGCCTTCATTGCAGCCATCATTGGTGAAGCGACACTTGTGTCGACAAATTGCAGTCCGAAAAACATTAAAGTTATTCGAATATTTGGATTTTATTTGGTGATTTTACTTCGATCTCTTTTTTGGGAATCAAATCAAAACCTTCGCTTCTCTCCCCCTCCGGAAATCATGGAAAGTGCAAGCGAAAATGAGGATTTAGGGACATCATTTCTAGGAGAATCCAGTCATTACATGGTTGCTGACGACACGGAGGGTACGCAATTTTCTCTGTTAAAATTTATATCAAGTATTTCTTTTCTCTCTGTCATCCTCTTATTCAGGGGGTAAAAGACGAAAAAGCGGGGATGTTATGGAGTTGGAGACAAATGTATAAATGAAAACGGAAAACCAAAAAAGCGAATTCATGGTTGATTATAACTATAGGTTCGTTAAGTATTAGTTCTTATTTTTGAAGGCAATATTCGTCGGTTGAGGTAGTAGAGGATGTTAAGGGAGGATGACGGTGAAGTCAGAGAAGCGTTAAAGTTAACGGTTTATTCTTGTCAAACAGCATTTCGGGATTAGAAAATTAGAATGCTATTAGCATTAACAGATGTTTATATGTTTTTTTTAAACAGATAGCAGAGATGGAGAGGAAACAGACCGTGTCAGTAATGTTGTCCTGCGGGAGCAAGACAGATTTCTACCGATTGCAAATGTGGCAAGGTTGATGAAGAAGTCCATTCCGAAAACCGGGAAGGTGGGTCTTTCGTTATTTCTATGGGTGTTTGATTTGTGTTTTTATGATTACGTACTATGTACTTAGTACTTATACCTGCGTCTATATCTGTACATTAGAAGTAAATGTGGAACAGCCGATTTGCCATAATTTGGTCAATCTGTTAATAATGTTTTATGAATGTCAACATGCTTTTTGGATTTTCCAGATTGCAAAAGATGCCCGTGAATGCGTGCAGGAGTGTGTATCAGAATTCGTGTCGTTCATCACTTCAGAAGCGTCAGACCGATGCCATCAAGAGAAGAGGAAAACTATCAATGGAGAAGACATCCTGTTTGCCATGTCCTCTTTGGGGTTCGATAATTATGTGGACCCTTTAAAGCAATATTTACAAAAGTATCGTGAAGCTATGAAGGGTGACAAGACGTTGGCTATTGGAGATCCCTTTCCTATGAGTATGTCAAATGGAGAAGGGAGTGAAGAAATTCTTCCAGAGAGTCAAGGTCAGGGAACTCAAAGTACCAGTTCCGGCGAGCTTGAGCAAGAAGGTGTGATTTTTACATACACACCCGTTGCTACTGATCCTCTTGCATCGTCAAATGAGTTTTCAATTGTATAAGTCATAAGTTAATTAAGTATACGTGTGATTCCAAAATTACAAGTTGAAAACATCAGTACCGCTCTAGAATAGCTTATAACGATTTTTTCAGTACTACCTTGATTTTGTATTTTAATTAGTTTCACTACGGCTTGTTCGTTTATGCCTTATCTGTTTCTTTGTATAATTATAAAATATACATTAATGTTAAATTATTAATACTTATATGTACTATAAGTCATAGGTGTGAAAGATGTTACCGAGACAGAAAGACAGCCTTAGATCTGAAAAATCGGGTCGAGTTTCATTTAAGCATGGTCAATGGTTTGTACAATTGTAGTTATTAATTGTGGGAACTGGCTTCTATTATATACGTGTGTACTGGGTTGCTGAAAAACTTTTTCATATCTGTGTAATGTACAAAACATATCCTTAACGTAACGTGGGGATAAGTGTGCTTAGCACTTTTTAGATATGTACTGTGAGACTTCTAAAAGAGCATCCTGAAAGAAAGTTATAAGTTGTAAACAAAAACAAAGCAAAATAGAAAAAAGTAGGTTCTACTTTAAGAATTTGGAGTTTTGTGGAGTGTTACGTATGACGATTTACACTGCACAGATAATTTACAGTTCAGTGCATATTGCATGTCCTGTCAAAATTATGCGAAATATTACCTTTTCAATTCAGTTATTTATCGATTGTCTATTGTGTCCTTTAAACATTGTCGATGTACCACGTGGCCCGTAAATAGGGGTAAGTAGTCAAAACCCGAAGTGATTTACTTGAAAATGGGACTTTTGAGACTTGGCGCGGATAAACCGCCATTAGACTTAGCCAATCTTAAACGGATGCAGATGAGACTTTTTTTTCTAGATCCGCAATTACATTATGCATGTGATGCATAATTTAATTGCGGCATCGCTGGGTCATAGCGCTTAGGGGGTATAATGGTTGGGTACATTTCCTATACCCCTAATGTTAAAGATGGATGATTTTCATTGAAGGGGGCCGGTATGGGAGGTCACGGGTCACTCCGGTATATTTGTAGGTCAATTACCTTTTCTATATTTTGGTAATATTGTAAAAAAAATTGGCACACTCCCCTTGTTTAAATTTAAAAAAAAGTATTGTCCCTATTTATGGGCCCACGCATCTGTTTATACATATATATGTAGTTTTTGTTCCATTATAATTAAATTACATACGTACACTAATTATGTGTGTTACAGTTACTGGCTGCGCACGTCTTGAACTTTAATTTTCTTGTTACTTCTGATGTGGTACTGTCCTGACTTGGCTACATTTTCTTAAAGGATGTTTTTATACATCTAGTATATACATATAATATCTGTAATCTACCAGTCGTTATTTATTCAATGTTTCGGAATTGGCTGATCAAAGTCTCAAAGCTATTTTAATTACCTAAACAATTGTATGTTACAACTTCATATGCTTCTATTTCTACTCCTCTGTCCACATAAGCATAATATGTCGTATGTTTAATAAAAGTATATGTTAACTATTTATTACTATGATTATTAATTTAATTTAATTAGTAATCCTAATCATCGTGACTGGTTGTTGATTTTACCCTACCTGAATAAACAAACAGTTAAGTACCGGTTACCGCAATGATTAATATTGTAACACGTCGTGACTCTCCGTAACTAGCTACACGTTTAAACATGAGCTTATACGAAATTTGGGATTTCGTAATCCGTCTAAACATGGGAAACTTGGATGTCAGGACTCAAATTACCAGTTTCAACCACCTTTAATTTTTAAATGCGTTGCATGTTGCATTTCCATACGAATTCGTATAAGCTATAGAAAATCGAGACTTTTTACGAAGTGGGGAGATATTAACTGGGATCAAAAAATGTGGGAAATTCAAAAACCACGGGTTTTGCACGTTTAAAAATTTAAAAAAAAAAAAAAAAAACCACGGGCAAGAAGCATGAATAAAAACCGGGAAATAAAAAAGAAAACCCTGAGAAAAAGGAGAATCCCGAAGACGGGAAGAAGCAACATACACGTTTCTAAAAAACAATAATTACTTTAACTTTCAGTCGTTTAACTCTTCACGGTTTAAACCTGCGTTAGTATTTCATCAATCAACATTGTAATTTTTTGTGTAAATGATTTATTAGTAAAGGAACATTGGGAATAAGAGTGAACCGGAAATATATCGCTACCGGGATACCGAATACGCACAAGTGAGTACGCAAGTAGTATTTATTATTTATTTTTTGTTAGTTTATTCTCAGAATGAAACGTTATTTTAGGTAATGGATGGTTATTTTCATTTAACTAGAAAATGTAGCTGATATTACATACACGTAAGCTATTTTTAACTAATTGATAATTGCAAATGATAAGGTTTGTCGTATTTATTACAATCTTCATTATTTTTTGCATTGCAGGTGTGACTAGATGTTTGGGATTAGAAATAATTACTTACTACCGGATAACTGGTGACAATAAATAAAAATGTCGGTAATTTGGCTTCGAGGCCTTTCACGGATAGCGCTACAATCATTCACCTCGCAGACAGTGTTTCAAAGATTTTTGCCTACTGTAAGACATACTATCGATCCAGCAGCACCGACCTTTGAAACCGAAAATGTGGATGATCCATCGGTTATCACAGTTCCTTTGAAGTTAAAGTCCAGATTGGAGAAAAAGCGTGTGACTGAAGGAAGCAAGTCCTTTCATCGAAAAAGACTGACGGAAATATCACGAAGAGGAAATAAGGTTTTTTAAATCGGCTTTTATCAAACCTAAAGTTTGATATAGAGATTAATTTATGTGGTAGGTGTGTATGTGTACAGTGATGCTTTTTTTATTCTACAGTCCCATGTCATAATCAGTTGCAAGAGACCGGAATTTAATTATTATAAGAACGAGCATTATGGAAAAAGGGAGGAAATTCCGCTGTGTTCTAAAGGCTGGCTTCATAAACAGTCCAAAGGAGATTTTTTTATAATTCACCCAGTGGAGGTATATTAGCGACGAACGACGTTAAGTTTAGTTTAGCAGAGAAGTACAAAAATATCAATTTTGTATTCAAACTAAACTCTGCGTACTAATTTAGTGTGTTGTATTTATTCAAATCTTTATTTATTTAAATATGTATATTTTACATATTATACAGTCAATATACCTAAATAATACATATAATGTTTTTGTGCCATATAGGATGATGCTTTTGTAGAACTAGAAGGAAAAGAAACTTTTGAGGCTTTGGGTCTCCGACAAAAAATCGACGCAGCCCTCCAAGAACGAGGGATTAAATATCCAACGTTGATCCAGGTGAATTAGTCACATATGTGTACATATTATACTTGTTGAGATGTTTCTAATTGGTGTAAATGTTTGTGTGACAAATGTCAACACTTATAAGACAACACTTATAAGAAGACAATATTATGAGATATTATAAAAACGAAAGAAGTTTTGCTAAAAAAGCTTTTGTTTATATTTATTAGGCTACAGCCATACCGGAACTTTTAAAAAGAACAAATAATTTAATGGCTGCAGAAACGGGATGCGGAAAAACGTTGGCTTATTTACTGCCAGTTTTTGATCAGATTTTGGAGAGAAAATTTCGACGATTAAAAAGAGAACCGAACCAGCCATATGCTATATGTTTGGTACCTACAAGAGAGTTGGCTGAGCAAGTTAATGTAAGCTGTTGCTACTTGCTACCTTTGGTTTTACCTTTTTACGTTGAACTAATTTGTCTATTAATTCTGTGCACATACCATGGTGTTGTGATTGTGATGTAGGTAAATGTAATAAAATGTAAAAATTGTAAATTCTTTAACCCTCACAGAAAGTTGCAACTGGCCTAGGACGAGCTTTAGACATTACAGTCAAGACACTTCAGGGAGGAAGCGTTGTATCAAAAATCCATAATCCTCCGTCTAAAGAAGTGGACTTGTTAGTTTCCACGACAAGTATTATTTCTACCTTATCGGCTGCCGATGTTTATGACCTAACCAAAGTCAGACATGTCGTCTTAGATGAGGCTGACACTCTTTTAGATGATAGTTTTTCTCCTGATGTTTTACCATTCTTGGCTCGATTCAATTTCAAGGGGCTGATCTCCTCAAAGTCTATGGTACAAGCTACGTTAGTTAGCGCTACGATGCCTCGAAGCATTGAAAATATTTTAGGAGAAGTTATTAATGTAAGTTTTGTTACTTTCCTTCATAAGATTGCACTTTCCAAATATTAATTATTATATTATACACACAACACAACTGTTGCATCTGAGGTGTACACAGCTAGACAGATGCAATCATTTCTTATTTGTTAAGAACTGAGCATCGTATTTTTCGGGTAGGTTGATGCCCTTCGCAGAATTACTACTCCAAATCTTCATCGGGTGGCGAAAACTGTGCCTCAGAAATTTATGAGGGTGCGTAAGATGGACAAACCACAAATAATTTTAGGCATAGTGAACAAAGCATTGGTCTCTAACACACCGACAATGATTTTCTGGTAAGCATTTGTGTTACTCTTTGTTTAATATTTTGTACGGATGGTCTGCACGTCTCACTGTCGTAACTATTTTCATTTTGTTTCAGTAATAAAAATCAGACTTGCCATTGGTTGAATGCCCATCTCACGGCTAGTGGAATAGATTGCATTATGATTCATGGCAAAATATTACCTAGCAAAAGACGCGGCTTGCTGGAAGCCTATCATTCAGGAGAGGTGAACGTTGTAGTTTGTACAGACCTCGCGTCTCGAGGAATCGATTCTATTAGGGTATGTAGCTAAGTGCCCAGTATTAACGATTTTAAACTCATCGATATGGAAAGTATGGAATAATATTGCCAGGAAGCTATTGCATTTATATCTCCGATTTCAAATAAAAATAAATTATGAATTATATGTAGAACGCGTGAAGTTTGTACCCTTAAATGAATTAATGATGTTGCTGATTCTTACATAATGCATCCTCGAAATGTGTATTTTCGTTTAGACAAAACAAGTGGTGAATTACGAATTCCCAAATTTCGTAGCCGACTATGTTCATCGATGTGGTCGCGTCGGGCGCGTAGGAAGCGGTCCTGGTGGGATAATTACTAATCTCATTTCATCTGGAAATGAGGTGGAACTTGTGCAAAAAATTGAAGTAAGTTTTCAAACTTTGTTGTAAACTGTTTGTATAATAACACATATTTTATGAATTCATGTACAGTAATGAGCAATAAGTTACTTTATTCTTTTGTTGTTTATTTCAGACTTCCGTCCGTAAAAATGAGACTTTGCAGAAGGTAAATGCAAACATTAAACAGATTTTGAATTCAAAGTACGGAATGTACCAGACAATTGATCCCATTAAGCCTGACGAAGATTATGAGAAAAATGAGAGTAATAAATAAATAACTGATTAAAGCATATGAGTAGAATGTGTATTTAAGATGCAAGATTCCTGAAATATTTCCCACGCAATGATGAAGGTATGTGTAATGTGTATAGTATACTTGTATAGTTGTTATCTCATATTTTGCACGTTTGGTCAAGTAAAACCGTCTGAGTTCCCGTCAATACGTATTCTACATACACAGTAATTAACTTTGAAATTTGGAATGACAAGTCCCTATACAACTGAAATAAGTGAGATTTTTTTAGCAACATTGTCAACTCGACGAAAGCAAATTATGTATACATATATGCACATACTACTTATATGGATTTATATATGGATATGCTCCAACTTGAATTTGAAAGGTACCTGTATGCTCAAAATCTTGAAGCAGTTTACATTTGACATGGTGCATAAACCAGTTAAATCCATCTATAAAAGATTTTTATTCCATGTGTTCAGGAAAACGAATGGCCGTGGAGCCTGCACATCATTCTGGAGGTTTTTTTTTACATAACATATTACAATGGAAGCTACAAAAAATGACTCATCGAAGCCTCACAGCAAATATTATATAGACTGCTTACGATTAGTCAATTTATAACAAAGTACTTACACCTTACACACATGCAGACAATAATATTGCGATTTGAATTTTTTCTAATTCTAATTTTATTTGGTAGAACTCTGACATTTAAACTCTGCAGACACAAATGTACTATCGTATCACCTCTATACAACCGCAATTAAGTAGTGTTTCCAACGAGATACATAATAACTATGTTTGATTGTTCACTTTGACTCATTAATGACTCAATCACAACCATACCACATCTACATACATACATGCACACGCTTTTGCTTTTACCGACGGAGACGGAAGGGGTTTCAATTTTTAATAAAGAATGGATGCACAACCATCTGCTTTGACATGCACTATCTCATGTACAAAACAACTGAAGTCGTTTGCATCTACTTAAGAAACGGAATCAATGCCGGAAATATTTCATTTCATCAATTTCATTTCAGGCATCCAAAAAATTTAACGTGTCAAGGAATGAGATTAATACAATTACCTATCCTATTTTAACGACAAAGTGCAAACACTATTGAATTGAGCTATTGTTCGAGTTTAGTAGCCACGTACACGCCTGACCCACCAGCTAATTAGCACTCAACATAATGCAGTGTACGATTTTAATATACGACGATACATATGTATGATGTTTTTGATAACAATAGGTAAAAGTGTAAAAGGTTCATAATATTAGCCTTGTTTGCGAAGATAAAGTTTGTAGTATGTTAGTAGTTAGCATGTAATAATGTAGACGTAATACATATTATTTGAATCCGATTTAGAAAAAACCATAATTATTTCACAATCACTATTGGTTGGGGTATAAAAACAGCACATCATCATAATATAGGTGTATGAGTGTATAATATTAATTAGTAATAATATACATATGACAACGACAACGTTCCGAATGGTAATCCTCAGTTTTACAGAAGCAGTAACATTAACAAACCCATTAATTTCAAGATAGGACCTAGACAAACAGCCTTTACCACGGCAAATAAGCCTAAAAACACTACGTACTATTGAAAATTATTTCCAATGAAGATCGGAGATCTATAATCCATCTCCACTTCTCTATTCTTTGAGGGAAGCATTGTGGACACTAATTAGGAGCAAACAGAAGACATTTTAGCTTATAGCACACTGAGTACACGAAATTAGATAAACGAATTACCTACACAAAGTTACTCACGCACACAAACTAAGCCAGTTTCAGACCAAATTCTCACTTACACATAATGAATAACGGTATAATTTTCAGAATTTTTCAGTAACTGAAATCTCTTCATTTTACATACAATTTTCTACTAATAATCTTATGAAGTTAGAGCTTGACAATATCTACCTGTATCTTTCCAGAAAAAGTTTCCCATTCCCAATAAGCACCACGATTTATGCTCCTTACCATAACCGCAATATTGCAACTTTATGGAACCCCCCGTAAACACCGTTTTCGTAGTGTTTTCAAAAATATCATCTACAATCGATTAATAATAAATTATAAAACCATTAAAGCAGCAACAGCAACATTTAACAGTTCACTTGTCTCTAATACCGTTTCACAATGTATACATTCATCACAAGTTACCACACCACATTAATTTGTGATTCTAAACTGTTAAAAATTCACAGTGTTACATCTCACGCAATAACAACATACACTGATACAATTATTCACATTTTAAAAACTATAATTATTTAATCATATTTTTTATATTATTATTTATCATTTTATACTACTGAATTTGCATGTAGACTAGGTACAAGACTATTGTTACATTTTTTGTATTGAATAATAACAGCCATCTTTTTATGTTTTTGAATCCATTCGCAGGTTGTTTTTTAATCCTTGCAAATTATAGCTTTTAGTTTATATTCATACTGGCGAAATGCATGGCTCAATGGTTCATGTTAGTACTCTTTAGTTCAGCTCATCGTGTCATTAATTTGCAATGGTAGTAATTAGCAGCAAAAAGATGCTTTCGCAATATTTTTAATTTCAGGCCACCCGAAATAGCAGTTTCGATACCTTGTTGCCTTATTCAAAATACTTCATCAGTGTCACAGTCAAAATACATAATGAAAATTATAGGTATACCTGTAGTATGTATATAATTTTTTGTAACACGGCTTTATGTTTACTAATTTCATTTGTTCTACAATGTACTAATTGTAATTGTAAGTAATACAATACCATATGGAAATAGGATACGTAATTTGTAACTTGTTAGTTTCTCATCCTATAGGATTGAATAGCGTTTTTAGTATTAAATCATTCTCCTATAATTCACTGATTCCGATCAAAATTTGTATACACATTTAATTTGACTGGAATTAATACGATTAATTTTGACCGCAATGGCGATGGATGAATATTTTCTTAAAGGGTAATTGCATTTTGTCAATCAGTCTCTCGCCTCCAAGTTTTGTGCAGACTTATTCAAAACAGTTTTTTTTTGCAAACAAGGACTGTATACCTATGAGGTATAAATACAAACCAACGACTCAAACAAGGAATGTGCTTCCTTACGCGTTCTGGATATTCTTGAGCATTTCAGTTAACGACAAGCAGTGATTTTACCTACTCTTAATAAGCAACCAACACAAACGTGACCTATTTCGATACATTTTCTTGCAATTAATTTAATACCGCGGTGAAAAAATTATCACTTTTAAACACACGAATACGTTGTACGCAAAATAAAAACAAGCTAAATCATCATCAGTATATGTATAATATACATTTAAATAAATTAAGTAGCTCTTTCCTTGCATCTAAGATTTAAAACACAAAAGAACGTTCTGGTAACACTGTTAGTTCAAACACTGTAAAAGTATGTATTATAAATTCCTTCTAAAATTAAATATTCAGCAAGCAGTAAACCAAAGTCTATTAATTTATGATACCGACTTATCAGCACAGTGAAAAAGTTGCCACAAATGTTACAGGATCCTCCAGTCAATATGAAAGCTTGCATTTCTGAGCATAAAAGAACAGTTGAAACGTGTACAAACAAAACAGGGTAACGAAAATAATCGTAGCAACATTACTATAACTTACGAATACTTTTCAGCGTACTTTCTTTACGATTCACGCAGCAAGGAATTTTGGTTATTCTGGTTCTGATTTTGAATGTCTTCAGCAGTAGCAACAGAAGCTCGATGACGGTAACCGGGGACCCATACCAAGGATGTTTCAGCAAAATCTGCAGCCTTCAAACTAATGGTGGAAAACCACAGGAAGCAATACATGAAAACTGACCATGTCCTAAGCGGGCCCATGATGACAGCCATGGTTCCGTAGGCTTGCCAGAACGAATACGCGAAACTTGTTTGAAGACACAGAACCAGGAAACAGGGAAGATGTTGCCACAAGACACCTGTACGACAGCATGGACTATTTCCCCAGCACACAGCCTTGAATCTGCGAATTAAAGTTGTATGATATTTTAGGGACTTAACAAACTTGATAATTATGTACTATTTACGCAAAATATTCGAAGACCTTAATGACAAATCAACCCCATGTACTTTTAAAATTCGAAGAAGGTCTAACCTGCAGTCAACACAGTGGCTCACGAGAAGTGTAAATGGAATATGAAACAAAACCAACTGCAAAAAGTAAAAAGAAAATCTAATAAGTACATTATAATGGATACATTTGCAAAGCAATAGGCAAATATTTATGTAATACACTCTGAAGAAGAACGAACTGCTGACCTGAGTAAACCCATAGAAGTAGGTAAAAGAACCTGGAAGAAATTTCCATTGTACTAGCGTACCCCAAGCGAAAACGGCGCCGTAATAGCCTTCAATTACTTCTCCCACAAACCACGGACCTTGAAAAACCGTGCAAAAAATTCATACCATGCACCCTGCATGTTCGGCAGACTGTGTTTCACAATGAAAACGGAAAAAATGACTTACCCACAGCTACATAAGCTGGATACAGCACCAGCGGGTAAAAGAGCCTGTCGACGGATGCTATAATCCATAACTTTCTTACTATCCCTTTCCTTCTCATAACGATGAGTATACGATTCTTCTCCAGAGCTAAGCCGCTACCTGCACAGAATCGTCGACCATATTAGCACAACCAAACTGAAAATACCATAAGGCTTCGCAATACAAGGGTGCTTAAACAAGTATAAAATGAATGCTCACCTGTGACACGCCAATGACAACACTTTAGAACCACCAACGGAAGAACGGATGCCAATACCATGAAGCAAAACATGTTGTAAAACTGTTAAACACAACAAAACAGAATAGTACACCTTACGCATACGGACCCTTGTATGTCAAAGTCTTCTAGCAACCGTAACCAGTAACCACCGCCCTGATTCGCAATTGAAACTACAGAATCAATTTATTTAAAGGCATAAATGACTAACACATTTATCAGCGTCCAACATCAGCGCTATTCTTGGAAGAACTGCGAAATTCAATTTCGTGTCATCTAACACAAATGGCTGTGCGATCTCATTTGATTTCCCGCCAATATTTGTGGCTACAACCTAAACAATACATTTTATAAAAGCAAAAAGTGATTAAATCCAATTCTTAAGATTTGAGTTTTCAACAGACAATTACAACTAACGAATTACCAATAATACAATTAATTGCTATTTATAAGAACAGAGTACGAGAGTACTCACCCGAATCTCGTGGGTTCCAACTGAATATTGTGTAGGGTCCCATTTGGACACATACAGGGGCCCATCAATGTTTTGGCACTCTCTCCAATCTCCTTTATCTATTTTAACCCGCACCGACTGAATTTTTCCAGGAGAAAACACTAGAATTCTGTAATAGCAAAAATAGGAGAAATTTCACTGAAGTTCCTGTTGTCCCACAAGTAACCGCATAACTACCGAGAATTTGCATGAAAATAAAATTAACAATAGTGAACGTTTTATTTATCGTGTACTTTTGACTTGTACCTGAAAGTATATTTTATATAGGTAGGTTAGGTAGGTACTAGGTACCTATTACCTACACCTACAGTGTAATAAAACTACCTTACCTGATATGAGTTGACTTCGTCATCCGTTCCAAGGGTTCTTTCTTTGGTAGATTAAATAAACCATGTTTAGGATTTGTAATAAGGATCACCGGCCATTCGCCGTGAACGACGTCCGTAAAGGCGAATAAGCCATGATCGAAAGCCGCAACTCGGTACCTGTGTAACACAAAAACAAACATAATCTTCGATCTTAGATATGCAGAAACGTGAAAAGTTCGATACAAATCTGGAATCGGCTTTATTACCAACATACTAACGTAAAATTCAAATTAACAACAATTAAATGAGCATTTGCCCCTCCGCTTCGGTGTTACATAAGCGAAGAGCGGGTTATTTTGCCTAGTTTTGACATCCAATGACATTGAAGATTCGTAAATAAGTTTGGTGTGCCCTGTGACCTTAATCAATTTCGCAACACCAATTTTTAAACGCGAGAGTAAAGCCACATACGCTACAGTAATTAACATTTACTGTAGCGTAACAAACAAACGTCTACCTGTTCTGAAAAATTTTCAGAACAGGTAGATGTTTGCCAATACTGGACTTCGTTGGTATGCATACAGAAAATAACAATTTCCTTGCAAAAATTCCATATGTTAAATGGATGTCATGTCATGTAATTTTTGGGTCTTAAGTCCCTGCTCTTTGACCTCTGCAAGGACCGTGGCGACAGGTGATCTCCTCCATTCTCAACCAAACCCCACGGCTTCTCCTTTTATTCTCTGCACCAATCACAGGCCACCACAAAAGTCCACATCCACACGAGCAGTCTTAAAAACTTTCTCTCTCTCTGGTTCTATTTTATGCTCTCTTAAAAGATTCAGCATCAGCAAAAATTTGCGTTTCCCTGGCATTTAAAGGCTCCTACAAACGATGGGTAAACACAATAAAAAGGTTTATCGTTTAACATTTCTATTCTTTCCCCGAATAGCAAGCTGAATAACTGAATCTTTTCTAGCGGTAAGCGGTACAGGTATTGGTACTATTGGGTTTTGTAAAACAAAGGCTCTGATTTTTTTTTCTACAAGTGTACAAGTTACAAAGAGTGTTTTTACTTAGCGGCAAGAGGCAGTATATCACCGATCACCGCAGAAGCAGAAACCCGGCTGCTTTCATTGTCATTTTGATTTTATATATGGTATGCCTATTCTGCTGAGAATCTTCCGTTTCAACTTCAATCAGACATTCATTGTTTCTTGTAATTATTCCAAAAAGAAATTATTTAATAGTGTCAGTGTTATCTCGGCCATTCCATGTTTTCACAGTTTGATTCCTTTTCCTGCACCGTTGTCAATTGTCAACTAGTCTGTCATGTCTTGCGGCCTTGCGGGAGACAGCGCCCCACCGAAATTCACGTTATTTATTTGCGCGGTTTTTCCCCTGCTAAAAGTTTCAAAGGTCTTTCAAGTCTTTGTTCTGCTGACGTGCAAGTAAAAATTTAGTTGAGGTGAGTGTCTATGAGCTGAGTGTGTAGTGTGTACTGTTGTATTAGATACAAAATATAACGTTATAAATGTATCAAAACTGACTGTATAATGTATACCGTATATACATTATACATATGTGTATTACGTATTACATATGGCTTGGTTTATTCTGTATCACTTGGTCAGTTTTGATACTTAAACGACGACAAGCAGCTTAGTCACACTAGTAGTTTTTGTCAATTCTCTGTCGCAATTAAAGAATTACAAAAAACAATTAACGGTGACCCAGGCTCCAAATTCAAGGTCACACACCGGGCAGTATAAGTATAAATGATAGGATACGTTCATTGAAATACATACAACTACAACGTTTTGTTTCTTGTTAATGTTATTAAATCATGAGACCATGCGTGTAGCTCAATTCTCAAGTGGGTATCTGCTTTTCGCTAAGAATAAACACCGATTCATTTCTGATACAGAATTTGCAGTTTACATTCCATAATTGCATCCCCGACGGACTGTCTCAGGTTTGATCTCAAACTGTATTAGAAAAAAGGTGTTTTGGTCAACAACTCAGCCGCCAAGTGCTCCCACATTCTCTGCCATTACACAAGTGTGCAGTAAAGTCTTTGGATTATATTATATTCCAATTCCAGGTTCGTGTTCCGCATATTTGTTTGGATATAGCTGCTATTGAGTTGAATTTTAATAGTAAATAATGTAAATAAGTAAATAATATTATATCATTACAAGTTCATGAGCCTATTTTTCCAAAAATAGGCGCATTCGCCGTAAACAGACCGCTTTCACTAACTATAACCTGTATAACAAAAAATGACCTAATATGACAGATACTTATAATAATTGTTACCTCTTTTTTAATAGTGAACCTGCAATATGTATGCATTCGCCAAAGTCAACCAGATCGAGAGGTCATTACAAAGTACCAGGAAACGCAAATCTAGGTCCCATGTGCCTAATCAAGTTTTATTGGAACAGGAAGTTTGCATCGTTGATCCTTTGAACATCGAAGAATGGCTCCAGTACTGGCGTCAACAATTTGCCATGGCGGTACGAAAAAATATCCTCAATCCCAAGCCTTGTAGTCCATTATTGAAGTTGGCTCATTCCGAATTGAAGCAAAACGCAACGGCAGGTCAATTGCAAACGTTAAGATTACCTTACTTGTACGACCCACACACGTTGCAGATAGTGGATCCTGAATTACTACGACAACTCTCTGACGACAAATTGGTCAAGCCAATCATGGATGTGCCATCGTCACAACAACCATCATTTACTGTGACGAAATACATGCAAAGAACTTCGCCAAGCTCTAACAAGAATTCACCCACAGATTCATCGGAATCGGGCACATCGTTCGAAGGAATCAACTCTCTTCTCTTACCAACGATTCGACGGAGGAAACCGATGGAAGAGATTCAACAACTGTATACTCATGTGGCAACCATTAGCACGAATTGTGCCCAAGCTTATCTCAAATGTCAGGATCTTGAAACTGTGCCAAATGCTGACTCAGACCCAGACCTCGAACCCGATGCTTTACTGCTGAACGTTTTAGCACACCAAATTGGAGGACTGGACGTTGCATTGAGTGCCTCCATGGACAAATCGTGTAAACTATTTTTGGAGGGCATGCGAGAAATTATTGGAACTATTGATTTTGTGTGCGATGTACGAAATGCTTTCTATAAGCCCTTGAGTCCTAGCAAAACTCAAGAGTATGAACAACACACGACGCCCATTACAAGGGTATTGGACAAAGTCAATACCATGATTGCCTTCAATGATGACCTCAAGTATTACCTTATCAAGTTGCAAATGGAGGGTCTGCTAGTCATAACCTGGCCTTTGGGATCCGTAAATTTTATCAACTACCTCAAGAGTATACAAAAAACCGTCAATAGGTTACTGGTTGCTTTAGATGACAACTGGGACAACCTGGGCTTTCTGGAATGGGAAAAGCACGATGAGTTCTTAAGGGACGAGTATTTCAAAATCATGGAGACTTTCTACTTCCAAAAGCGCCGGTTTGCAAATCACTACAACTCAGAAATGCTTCATAAATTGCATTACCATGCCAAGTGGTTGAATCACATTCACGAGAAATATTCTAAGAGATCAATGAAAAAGAATTCTTCACAAACTACGAAGTCCAAGACCAACTTAGTAAATTCTACAGATGATACCACTAATATGAACATTCCTCCACAGTCTAAGGACAGTGGTGATTGTAGCAATAGATTCCAACGACATCGCGTCTCCAAGGAACTCATTGTTGAGCTCACAAACCATCTTCTCCACATAAACAACTGTCGAACAAAATTTATTCGCCTAACCATGCAGAATGATTTGAACAATAAGAAGCGTAATGAAATTTATGCGGCGACCGTTAATGCAGCAACCGTACTGCAAATTCCAAACACTAAAATCCCTCGAGAGGAATCCTGTGAGATTTTGTTGAATATACTTCAACATCAAATCCAGGGTTTGGATATTGCCCTGAGCTCGGAGATTTTTAATTCCATAAAATGCTTTCTACATGGGCTGTATGACACCAGTTGCAGTATAATGAGCATCATGTCAGACAAATACTACGACCAGAGCACTCATGATTACCTTCCACTACCTCCTGGATATTCTTCACACCAAGGTGGAGGAGGTGACCAGGAGGAAAGCAACAAACAGAACTACATTAGAACAACTCTGGAGGCACTCCAGTCGTGCAATCAGCTGATTTGCAAGAAAAAACCCAAATGGAAACACACACTCCTCAAATTACAATTGGAGGCGCTGATACTCACGCAATGCTCGCTTGAAACAGACATCTTCCGCAAGCATATAGAGCTGATGGCAGGGTCAGCGGAAAATGCTTACTGTATACTAAACAAACAATGGTTTATCCCCTACTTGTCTATCGCTTGGGACACTTCTTCACCCGAGGACCAACAAGTTTTCCAAAGCTACTGGGAACTTATTGAAACAAGCTTTTCCGAAGATAGTAAAACATATAGAACAGAAGATCCTTAATTTTTGTTATTAGTGCTCAACCTTTCTCTGTAGTAATAAACTGTTGAAACTTGAACCATCTTATGTACAATAATATGCTGTATATAACAAATACAAAACTAGATACGTCGGTCCAAAAACATGTAACGTTTTGAGAATAAATAAAATGAAAATAAATATGCTGTATCAGATACGAGACGAGCACAATAATGTACACACAGTGAAAAGCAATATTACAATCTCGGTAGAACACATGAGACGTTCGGTTAGTAATATGTGCATTACAACAATTAAAGACTGAAAAAACTATTTTTGCGCGTTTTCTGAATGTTACTCTTCCCTGTAATCTACTTTTTGGAAACTGATGATTCAGGTGGACACTGATATGAGATGAGAGGAATAAAAGTGTAGTGCGCATACATATAAGCACACTTTACACATTATTATAATTTCAAGTGTCACTTACAGTCGGTTGTCCTTCCAGTCGCCCAGTTCTAGCTCGAGGGTGCCTGTGTGATGCAAGGTGTACATTTTCGGAACTGTTCCAGCCAGTGTGTGTAAGTGACCGCAGAGATACGCGATGCCGTTTCTCATCAAGTTTCTGACACCAGGATCCTGAGAAAGTGAAATTTATTTTTTTTACTTTTACAACACTGCAATCGATCTCTAATGTAATATTGGAATGTACATATAATCACGTAAACTGCTTGCAAGGCAAATCGCGTGCTTAAAAGCCACAAAGTAAATTAAATATTTATATGCACACTACCGGAGAAATAATAGTCGAAGTGGGGTAATGTCCAAACCACACGGTGCCATTGCCATTCCGACTTTGACGCTCGAACTTTTCTAGTGTTCGATATTCTTCTAATTTCAGAAGCCCAATAAAATTAAACGGTCGCCGCGGTCCTGGGTCTAAACACGCATCCACTCCAATAAAGGAATACGTTTCTCCATCTTTAACCACCTGGTGCATGTAGGAACGTAAATGTTGCTTGCCCTGAATGGAAAATTGGTGGTAGAAACTGGTAACTTCTGTTATACTGGGTACGTTGAAATTGTCTGGAATTACATAAATTGACTACAATATGTTCTCATTTACTGCCGTTGCAGGTATACGAAGTAGCAGGTGAAATTTTAAGATCTCCTATGTACATACACATGTACATATACTAATGTATATTTATTATAAAATATACTTGCAATCCACATTGAAATAGTATCTACTCTACCATGATTTCCACGAATATCAAGCCATTTAGTTTTTTTCTCCACTTCATTCTTTTGCAGAATCTCTTGGTAGTAATGCCATTCTTGAATAAATTGTCTTGAACCCATGGTATCGATTTCCTTCGCATCTGCTAAGTCACCTTTTCATGACGGAAAAAATGTATAGTTTAGTCTTCCAAAACTATGCACAAAATATGAATCTAATATATGTTACGTACATAGGTGTACATAATTTTTTGTTTAAGTATTCAACCTGATGCAAGTACGACGGTAGGACGAACGATGTCTAGAGTTGAATTGCAGAAGTCATTGAAATCAGAAATCCGTGCAGGGTCGTGAAAAATGCTGAGATGTATGTCTGTTATCTGTTAACCATCGCACAAAAGAAACTGAGTAACGCCTCTACAGACCAGCAAAATTCTATAGACCTTCAACCTTAAAATGCCAGCATACCTGCATAAACCACATAAGGTGCTTGTTCTGATCATCCAGAACAAGATTTGGGTCGTACGCCTGTGAAACCAGTTGCTGGTCATCGGTAACATAATTATAATTAACTGAAATAAGGTTTGAGATCCGAGCCGCAAACAGTGACAGCAGAAGAATGAGTATCAGCATAAAAAGCGTGAGTTTTGATATCCGCATTTTGGCGTGCTTTTAAATACGGAACTCGACACAACTTATGCGGGTGGGAACAATTAAAAGTACAAAATGAAGGGTCCTTTTTAAGCCGGTCTTCAAAAAAGTCCCTCGTTGTCCACCCGTTTGTCGTATTTGTATTGTTCAACTTATTCTAGAATCTGTACAGACACATAATGATTTATGCATACACCGATTCAAGCGTTTTTCAATTTAAGAGAAGAACAAGTTCTGTACTCAGTCAATCAAATTACTTACCATATGATGTGCTGGTGAAATCTCGTGAAGTAATTGCTTGACATGCTAAAGTTAAAGTAGCCATGACCTTCCTCAACCTTTGCAAGCTTAAGATACGTCCGTATTAAAACTACTGGTTGCCGCTAGAAAATGCAAGTAACTGGTTTGCTCCTCGTGAACACTGAAATCCATTGACGCAAGCTGCTAAGCTGCAATCTGAAACAACGTTTTTCCTTATTAAAAACTTATTTATTGGATTATAATAAATCACCAGTCAAAAGATTTAATCATTTTTTCTTCCAAAACACAAAACAGAAAAACGGGCTAACTTTTCCCACACGAGTTTCTTGTTCAAACAGCCTACCAAACCGGAAATGAGTCACTCATTTAGCAGGCTCAAGCCAGTGTGGTACTGAATGTGAGACCCAATTTGATCCAGAGTCAGACTCATAATACTCTTACACAATTAAATCGACAACAAAATTCCCTACACGGACAGAAAATAATCCAGCATTGATCAAGATTTATGTTTGTCAATGGAAGCGTGATATAAACAACGTAGAAAAGGGTATCATGAAACCCCATAAACACATGTATTTACAGAACTCTTTGCTTCCAAAATAAATATTTTCGTCGTAGTACTTGTGTGTATATACTCACTAATCACACAACATGTGTCGAGTAAATACAAATACTGCCACGAAAATATCAGCGAGAAGGCGAGGACGTCCAGGATATCAGTCATTCATTTCATGAGTTCATGAGTCATGTCCTTATGTTGGTTATACAACGCAAGTCATTATTTAATAGTCTTGAAAGTGCCTGCATAAATAATAAAGACAGGTCTTGTAACTTTCATCGTATGAGTATTGATTAGATTTGGAAAAGGTATTGCATTACACAAAATCTCTCATCTATTTTTATTATATTGAAGTATACGAGACGAGGTGTATAAGGTCCAATCATCGGTAAGTAAAGTATAGAATAACAGAATGTTGGGTAAATAAAAAAACATCTAAAATATTTACTTACTTACTTTCCGATGTCGTACCTTCTTTTTTGCCTGGTTATACGTGCTGGAAGCTTAATTCACTTTTCCACCTTTCCCCCTACAAACTATGTATAGCTACACTAAAAAGTACGGAAACTGCACTAAAAAAATAAATATTTCACTGCTGGATGTCAGTCAACATCCGCTCTTTCGGCACATTCTCATACAGATGCCTTATCTTGACATTCTCCAAACCGAAGAAAGGCTTAATATCGTCTACATGGAACCGAGACAGCTAAAACATGTATATATAGTATCTATTATCTCTATAGATCACCTGATTCTATAATACTATTTATGTATTTATAAGTAGTCTCTAAACACTAATCAAATATACCCTCGGCCCTCGGGTCTTTGTCTGGTGGAAAAAGTTTTTTTTCCCTTTCAAACTGAATCCACCCGGAAAAAAACCGATATATTATATATACCTAATATTTTCTACTACCTATATCTCAACCCGGGTTTTTACATCTCGTTTATTTTTGAAACTAAAATTAACTGGAATATTGGAATTATAATCTAATAAAACGGGGTAAAAATCGTCGAACGTCACTGCGGGTAAACGTCTGTTGTTGAATGATTGAAAGGGTTTTATACAAATGGGTAAATAGCAATAAAAATGATCGAATGGTTTCTTCGCGTATATATATCTATTTACGACGGGAGAAAAAAAAATCTTTTAAGGAGAAAAACCACGCAAGGCACATTGATCTTTTAGTACCAAGGATATCTCGCAGTGCCAGTGGAAAACATAAAAGAACTGCCAAAAGAGATTTGTTCAAAATTTTACAGGTGTGAATGTGAAAATATGTACCGTTTTCTGGTTTTCTCCTTTTTTAAGATACATGCAGCAAACAAGTCTTAGTGAAATTAATTAGTAATTTTGAACATTTCTTTAATTCCAGTGCGTTTGTCTGGTTTCACTGGTCTTGTAGCCCCTGAAGCACTTTATGGTTGAATTTGGAACAATTGTCAGAATTTAAGGCACAACACTCACAGCAGGTATGTTTGAAAGTTTTATAATTATAATTAAAAAATCAATTAATAATCATTTTGGGGGTGATGAGTATACAATATTATTATACAGTATCAATGATTAGGGCAAGTCAATGTTGAATTAAAAGAAAGATTTGATTAGTTTTGTTAAATAAACCCTGTGTATGAGTCGCTTTCTTATTACAAATTACAAATCCTGTGAATGGATTGTTTTTTTTTATAAATTAGAAATTACGAACCCTATATGAATAGGTTGTGCTGAATTTTTTGAAAGTGTGTCGAGTAAAAGTACAAACGACTTACAAACAACCGTGTGTTATTGTCCTGTGTTCATATAAGCGGAGGGACAGTGGGGAACGGGTGTCCAAAACTCGACAGTATAGTTTCAATTTAAATGATAAATGCCGTAATGCTACATTATATGAACAATTAGCTGGTTCATCTTTGTGATGGATATAATGTATATACCTAATACCAATATAATCGGAGTTTACCATGTGGTTTCATGGCATGTTTTGTGGTTAAAAATTGGGAATGCGGGTAGATTGATTGCATTACTTACACGAAGCATCGATGTTTTGATGTACTACATACATGTGTTGAAATTTGCAGGTCGACTTATGGTCATCAACATTGCTGAACGATCCCACCCAGCGACTGTTATTACAGTGAATAAAAAATGGGGAAACCAGCAAAAGTATTTGTATGCGGCCTAAAAGGAGTTGGAAAAACGACGATGTTGGAGCAGCTTATTTACAACAATTTGGACCAACAAGATATTCATCCCACCATTGAAGACATTTATGTAGCCTCCGTTGAAACAGATAAAGGAACACAAGAGATTTTAAGATTTTATGACACTGAGGGTATTGGATTATCGGATACAAGTGATATTTCCATTCCCAAATCGTTCTTCCCAATGGCCGACGCGTTTATTCTTGTGTATTCTGTTGACAATCACCAGTCGTTTGAAGTTGTGGAAATTTTGAAAAAGGACATTGACAAAAACAAGGAGAAGCGTGAAATCATTACTGTTGTCATTGGCCTGTCAGGAAAGCAAGAAGAAGAGCAGCGAGAAGTGGATTCTGCTAAAGTTGCTGCATGGATTGCCAAAGAAAAAGTAAAGCATTTTGAGTGCTCCATATTTACTAGACCAAGCCTGTTTCCACCCTTTGTGCATATTGCGTCAAAAGTGACTATCACGCCAGCGAAAACTCCGTTTGTACCTTTAGGAATGGTGTCAAGAAAACAGAAGGATACGTCAACACACAGCAGCAAATAAGTCCGTCTACAGTTGATTAATATCAATATATTTATTTTTCATACATACATACATACGTACAATGGCGAAATAATTCTTTTTAATATTTATGTGATTTACCTAATGTACACCGGTGCGTAGGATGATAATTGATAATCTTGGTTTTTTCACGGTAGCTAAACAATCCTTTGGTGAAAGTTGGGGCGATGGCGATGCAATCATTTTTTTCTGTATGCGTGCATGTATCTATATATATACGACGATATATTATAATACTTACAATATACAGTCATGCGACTTTGCTTGTATGAAATTTCAGTACGTAAATTGGACAAAAGGCCGAGTCAAACTAATATATATCAGGATTTATAACGGAAACTATTTTTAATTTTTTGTACTTGAGAGTTGTGATGTCTTGTGACTTTGAGACAAGATCATTTTAATGAGATAACCTTTGAATAACCCGAAAGTGTAACTATAGCCAAACAATTTCCATTATTGGTTTTATACATATGTAATTATATAGAGATTAGGCAGCAGCTAATGTCGAGTTGGAAGCACATTTTTAGGAAAAAATACGTTTGTAATTTACAAACGCGCTACGCCTATCATACCTATTGACGTGAAAATAGTCGTTATAGTGAATTTTACGTCGCAGTGTGCAGTGTATTGTTTAATGCATTTCAATTGTTGTAAAAAAAAAAAAGAAAAACGAGGTGGCGGTGACGCGTATTAAGTCCTCGTTACTGACACATGTTCATTGGCTCATGGCTGTATAGTGTTAAGAAAGTAGCATACATACATATATGTAAGTACATCCTACTGGTATTTTCTGGATATTAAATACCTAATAAATACAATTAATGTGTGAATGGGCCGGGCGAAGAAATATATGGTATTTGCAGGCTTTGTTTTATATGGCGACATAATGTACCTGTAAAAAATATTCTAGTTTTGGATGCAATATGCAATAAATACGTTCGTTTTATGTACGTCAACAAAAAGTAATGAATTCATCCGAAAATTAATAAAATAGTATTCAAAAAGCGTAATTACAGGGATATTTGATCGTTTTATTATCACAATTTTCTACCACCTTTATATACAAATTTCATACATCAATTTTCGTAGCAGAATACAAATTATACCATATTTTACAAACCCCGAAGTGATATTATTATTTACCGTACGAGGGTACAGTAGAAATGTATACATTTTAATGTTTACGAAATATTCAGTATCAGCTATGTCGCTATGTGTATAAGTCGCCAAGGTATATAAATGGTAAAACTTATACACCTTGTAAAGTCGAATGAGTAAACATACTCAACCACCATTCTCTACAAATGACTAACTCAGACTAACTACTCGAGCACTTCATATAGAAGTATTCAAATCTAACAGTCCACGAATATACACAACATATTTTTTCATTTTTAGGTTCCGAACAACTTGTTCTTTTATCCACCTTGCCTCCTGGTAATTCTTCAAAAACTTTTAATATTGTTATTTATCTACATTTTTATTTTTTCATTCCAAGTTTCAAGCACCTTGGGCTGTATTCTCCAGTGATTTGGAGTTACATCAATAATTTTCGAATTTAGCTTTAAAATCAGTTGCGATATCTTAATTAAAATTCAGTTTTGTGCATTTACTCCCCAGAGAGTCCCAGAGAGATCCCGATTAGCTTTACCCTTTTAGAGTTAAATATTTGTACACAATAGAGAAAGTAAACCACAATAAATTATTGTACAAGTTACAAATCAAAAGCGACACAATTTTTAGTAGTTTTAGTACTTGAAAGGTGAGATGATTCACCATTAATAATAATTCAGAGCAAACCTATTTTTTACACATGCTGAGTTTTGCATTTTGTACAGCTAATATCTATGTACATACATATATCTAAACAAATATAACTACATGCAAGTATTTTCATTTCCATACTCTTAGGTACAAAGTTTTATTCGAGTTGAATCGAAATATACAGTAGAAATATGGAAATTTTTTCTTCAGTCAGACATTGATTACAGTTTAAGGTTCGGCGGTAGACATACATATGTCAGAGGAATTTTTAGCGCTACTTCACTACAATACACAGTTCATCCCCCACTCTACAATCGTTCCGTACGTTCATCGTACATACCATTTTGTCGATTGGCTTGCGTAAATGCCAACTGAATACCTGAAATAGGGGTTCTCACTTTTTCTTACAGGTAAATGTTTGAGAAAACTCACCGAGCACAGGAAGAGAACTTCCACGTAAGTTTTACCATGCTAAAAGGTACTACAGAAATAGTAAATATGTTATGTTAAATAAACTATGTATGCATGACGCTTGCAAAATCACCGGTGAAACAAAAATTATCGTAATTAAGCGGTATAATTATACATATTATATACTACATTGTACTCCTGTTTTTCAACCGATGCTATTCTTCCTGTTTTAACTCACTGCCGTCAGATTTTATATTATTCTCGAAAGTGCTGTCGTCATCACCACCTGCCCCGGCGCCAGCAGTGGATTTTAATGCAGCCAAATCGTCTTCATCCATGGACGAGATAGATCCCTCAGAATTCAAACGTCCTCGAGCCTTGCGCTTATTGCGAGACTTCCTTTGGTTCTTTTTTCTTTGCCCAGCAATGGAAGAATTGCTCCTGTACAGTTGACGCTGAATAGATTCATTAAATCGAACGCTTTTTTCCTTGGGCAGAGACGATGCTAGTACAACTTCATCCTGCTCGTTTAAACTTTCCAAGGAATTGAAATCCTCCTGCATGGCAAAACAAATAATCGTTATTCCCACTAAAAATAACTGCATATAAGGTATTCGCACGAAAGCAGCAGTGGAAAGTTAACACAGTTTGGCACCAGCTAATTGCCAAACTTTCTACACAAGGCGAAGATCTATAATAATAAGAACATGGGGAACCCACTACAGGAATGTTTCTACGCCGCAAAATTATTCACTACATGCAATATAAGCAGGTATGCAAAAGCCACCCATCACCGTTAGGACCCGCAAAGCCCTGAACTTATGCTACAGTCATGTCACTGAATTATAATGCCCTTAAAATATACCTCAGAAGGACTGCGGTCATCAAGCCAACTCTCCGACATACTCCGAGAGCGTGCCGACCTCTTCAAAATACTTTTGACCACGACGTCCCCATTGATCCATTGTGGAACCGTCTACATGATTTAACTTATTGTATAATCTTTGTCATATGCCCTTCATTCACATATTATGTATATATGTATGATGTATAACTATTTATGTAATAATTATACATACATATACATATGTATATGTCAATGAAACGAATAAAAAATGTTTGTACATAATTTATGATGCTTGTATTATTATGAAATTCAGAATCACCTCAGGCTGGTTTTCATTCGCAGATGGCCCCGGAGAAACATCTTCACGCAAATTCGTTTCCACTGGGGTTGGCAACTCCACAATTTTTGCGGGAGAAGACACCAAGTTGTCACTGTCTATGTACTGTGATTCATTCCGATTTTCCACGTCCGAACCCTCGGAACTGTCGCTAGTATTTGTGTGGTCAGAATTTTGCATAGCAGTGGAGTCTCTCAATTCTAACTCCCTGGATGATTGGTCGTGTTTCGAAAATAACGGCGGAAGATTGAATTTCTTCTGCACTGTTTTCATAATCACTGTCAACTTGCGCTTATCCACATCAAAGCTTGCTTTTGACTGGTCACAATGGACTTGAAAGGGAAGTTTCAGTTTCAGATGATAATATGCCCGTCTTTCCGCTTTTAATTCAAAGTCCCAACCACCTTCCAATACGTCCGCCTCCAATGTGGAAGAATCTTTCAACAACGGGAGATCAACAGTGAGAACAATTTCTTCGGGTATGGGCTTAGTGCTTCGACCTTCTCGCTGATTATCCATGCAAAAGTCTTGCAAATCCACATGAGAGCGGTATTTTAAAGAATACTTTGGTTCTGTCCATTCGGTAACAGGCTTTGTCTTCAATACGTTTTGCTTATCCTAAAGCATGAATACAGGAAATATTAAACAAGTACAATTTATTATTTATAAATATACATATTAAAATAATAAATGACGAATTACGATAAAAACAAAAACGTAAGTTGAAGGGTAGCCAACAGCCAACTTACACTTTCAGCGCTGAACTTCGGATGTTTTTCATCTCTGCTTTGCTTCTGGCTAGGACTCTTTCCATTACTCGATTTATTTGCTTTCCCATTTGAAAAATATGGCTCCTGAGGCTGGGGAGGCGTTTCTTTATTCAACTGGTGCAAGTCCAGTATTGTTGGTGGATTCTCGTCAATTCTGTATTTGATCATTGTGGCATGTTTCATTCCTTTGTACCTGGAAGTGAACCAGTATTTTAAACTCAACTTCATGACCTATACCTATTGCGTTTTCACTTCCAACCGATTACAATAATAAAGGACTACTACACTTAAACAAATTACGAGATTTACTTTAGTTTAGGTCTCTTGATGTTGTTGCGATCTAGCTTCAGATTGAAACTGTTCTCAATCGCGTCTAGGGCCGTAGTTTCCACCTGCTTTCGTATCCTTTCGTCAGCTTTACACAATGAGAGTGTATTGGGGTGAAATACAACGTCGTAAACATCACAGTAACGACCAGCCTTGTCCACATCTTCTCTTGGTGGGCTCTGAGCGAATGGTATCGAACATATTGTGCCGTCTCTGAAAGCATAATAAAGCAATGAACAACATGCAATTTTTAGATTCCCCGAATGAACCAAGGCACACATGCCTTATCTGTATTTACTCTTAAGAAGATGAAAGTGAACGAACGCCAACATGCCTATATGCCTAATGCCTACTGCATGCTTACAGCTACATAATACTTAGGTAACTGGTAACAGCGAACAAAAGTGCTATGCTATTTCCTACAAATAATTATCGTACATTATAGTATGCACATACATTTATTTGTAAGCCCACATGTTAAACATAGTACTATCCAGTAAATTGAAAGTTCCAAATGCAGCCAGATCATACACCTCTGTATCCCTATTTCTGGCTTTGTTTGAACTGTAATTAATAGATATATATAAAGTTTTAAAGTACAACGCATACCTATGCGTACATATATAATATACATTGACATGAATAGCATTGTCAATATTGTCATGTATGTAGATGTACATAATGCACGTAAAGAGTACACCAGTTCACATAAACTTAATGATACACTTATTACGTGCTCTTAATCGATAACAAACGTATCCCAAATCCCATGGCTACCTTTATAAATAAATTTGAGTTCTGAATGGGATATATAATATAGGTATTATTATTATTAGGTACATTATATTGTATCTATGTGCTAGTTCTTCTATGATTACGATCTGCAGGGGCTGTTCGGCTGTTTGAGCAGGCTGAATACTAGTAGGTAGTAGTTAGTATTTGTATTTAGTCTATTTAGTATATTGAATTCGTTTTTTCCGATAAAAACAACAGAAAACAGATTAACATGCATGCGTTGCCAGAAACATGCTTGCATACTTGCATACATATAGACTACATACATATATGTATACCTATGTACAATCGTCAGAATAACATACAGAACTCTCCAGGCGCTCAGTCAGCATTAAAATGAGGGCAAAAGTTCTAGATTTTAGCCTTCTCAGCCAGCAAATCTCCTTATTACAAAGTCTCACAAATTAAGGCCAATTCCATTCTAGATAAAAAAGGCTTCAAGTAGCTAGTAGTGTAGTAGACAATGCTGATGAGTGTAGTATTAATTTATTACCCATACAACAACGTATGTGCATAGTTTACACTGCTGTAATCCATGCCATTTTAATAATCCTAAATCATACACGGCCATCCAGTGTCGAATAATGGCCTTGCCTTATGTGTGATAGTTTTATTTTATACAAGCAAGCATATTTTGAATAGACTCACATATTATCCTGCTTTGCCTTCTGAAAGGATAATTTGTTGATCATGGGATTTGAACACATATTGACGAAGGCCTTTTTATCCCCATTGACGCTTGTCTTGAGCACGTAGCCGGCAACTGGATTAATGAAATGGACATTATTTCCATTTTGTCTCTCCAATTCACGAAGTTCGGACTGAAAGAGTGTTCGATTTTTTGGATCCTGAAATTCCCAATAGGCGCATTTTATTCAGAGTTATATGCATTTTACTCATACTATACTAGTGTAAACGTTTGGTCAAGCATTGTCATTTTATTGAGAGTTAGGTAATTTTATTGAGAGTTTTTTATTGAGAGTTATTGAGAGTTAGGTAACATGTAATTTTACTCATACTAATACAAACGATTAGTCGAACATTGGCTTATGGCATAGCACATGTATCGCTGACTGACCTGGACTTCTTCCGCATAATCATTTAGCATGCTCCGAAATTTTTCCTTTTTCAGAGCCTGCTTCAACTGATCCAGTTCATCCCGAGTAATTTGGAAATCCTCCTTATCCTCCGGTGGTGGGTAAACTAATCCCGGTGGCAAATCTTGTCCAATACATTCTTGCGCTACTCCTTCCATAAGTTTAATAGGATGATCTCACAACACCAGAGCACCACAGTATACAACCTCCTTCCTGACTTTGAGCCTTCCTGCACAGTAAATACATACGCATTACATATAGGTATACAAATACAAGCACGCCAATAATGAACAAATGAGCAAAGCAGAAAACATCAAGAAGCAAAACAAAAACAAGTGACAAAATTCAATGTAAACAAATATTTGCATGTATTGCCTCGGCAGATTCCATGCGCTTTCCACTTCCACCTCAACCATTTCATAGACCAGCCAAACCAATTCCATTGAACTCTTTTGGATTCCCAATAAAATTATAAAAAAATACACACATATTAATGTATGCTATTATCACTTACCACAATGCAAAAGAAACCAAACTCCCGAAGAGACCCGAGACCACCGACGCCAGGAACCAACCCGTGTATTATTGTCAAGTGCTATTTATTGCTTTGCCCCTTGGTACACCGCCGAATCCGCAGTTTTCTTCCAGCAAAAAACGAAACTTCCGCTTGTTGTCACAATTGAAAAATGATTTTACAAGGTCCAAAGAACATTCCGCTCCCTTGAACAAATAACTAAATGGGAAAACGCCTGACGATGACGACTTTTAATTTACCCTAAGAAGCTCCTTCTTTTTTACAACATTGATTGTTGATTCTTCCTTCACAATTTACGGAAGTCAACAAAGTGCACAGGCATTAAATTATTTTTAAAACTACTTAACGACAATGACAAAATTAAATGAGTTTATTGTTGTTGACAACGAACACCCGTGGCAATGGCAATAGATTTCCTTTCGCACAATTATATACACAAATACACACACACACACTCCAGTTATATAATACTGACAAGGACCATTTGAAATAAAATTGACACTCAACTTTCAACTTAGAAAAACTTTGGAAATTAGGAAAAAAAGATGTATTTACAAAAATATCCCCATTAAAACACTTTCGAAGCCGTCCGGCAAATATGTACACTCAATGTTCTTCAAATGACCGTGTGATGATTATCGTCCTTCAACATTTAGGCACGTACATGTGTCTTCAACAGAAGAATAAAACATTTATATAGTACTTTTTCCCCGGTAAAAAATTGAGACAACCGACCCGGTGACGACTGACAAGGGTTGATTTGACGGAAATGTCCAAGATTGTTTTCGCTTCCAATGACTAGAAAAATACGGGGACTGAATTCACAATGGGTGGAAATTTTGATTAAAAAAACGAGTTTAAATTTCGAATTCGTGTATTTTATAGAAGAGAGGCGTAGAGCGTAGAAAAGAACAGTTGTTGCTATGCTTTTTTTTGTTTGTAAACTGATGGGGTTGGCTCTGGCCTGGCTCTCAATTTATTCTCTCTCTTCATTCTACGACGAAGAAGATTCTCGATATATGCTACAACACGTTGCCAGTTCCTGCCCTTTTTCTCCTTCCCTTTATTATTTCGGGTTTATATACACGGTTTTTACTATAAGCCGCAGAGAGCCTCTATATGGATTCGCCCTTGACGGTTCAACCAGTACCAGTTAGCAACTGGAAATTATTTAGTGAATTCATTTTTTTTTTTTTGCCTTCGTTATCTAAATCCTATACATTATATGCTAAAATAGTCCTGGCAAATGGAAGACTTCCACATGGTACTGTTTTTTTTTTTGAAGGGAAAAAATTGTATGTAAACAAAAAGGTGCGTAGAAATATCACAGAGGACATGGGCTAAAATTAGAGGGGGAAACAAAATCTGTTATCAATGAACATTTTTGGGACATTTTCCCTTTGCAAACGGCGAAGATAGTCCTTTCCTTGTTTTCCAGATCATTAGAAATAGTTTGGGGGGATATTAGATGATTTTCCAGTTTTTTTCAGTTCCAATTCCAATACAATTTTCCGGGGGAATTTTTGGTGGTCTTTCGGAATTTTTGGATGAATTGATAGCATTTTTGGTGTTTCTCCAGAATTTTTGGATGTTTCTCCAAGATTTTGGATATTTCTTCTGAATTTTTGGATGTTTCTCCAAGATTTTGGATATTTCTTCTGAATTTTTGGATGTTTCTCCAAGATTTTGAATATTTCTTCTGAATTTTTGGATGTTTCTCCAAGATTTTGGATATTTCTTCTGAATTTTTGGATGTTTCTCCAAGAT
>JAQGBT010000116.1:0-81642 GCA_034698585.1 Disparrhopalites patrizii
AACTTTGACCTTACTGTCCAGTTTGTTTATAACAATTGGTTTTCTCTGAATAAAGCACTTAATAATAATAATAATAATAATGCATGCAGTACTTATTTATGCATATACATGTGGGTGCACAAACACGCATTGGAGTCAGTTTCGCCAATTAAATTCACTGTATGTAAAAATCACAAATATCACACTTTCTCCAACCTTCTAAACTTCTTTCATTTTTCAACGGAGCGCAGTTGTGTGGTTTAGTTTTTGCTATCTTTTCTGTTTACATCAAAATTTATTTATGGCTAAAAACAATTGCTCGTATATGCATTATACGTACATCCTTCCAATCAATAAAATGGTGCTAGTGACCTTGTTTTTTTGATGATGGCAGTAGGGAATTTGTGGTTTTTTTAGCAATTTTAATTGACAAACCTCAACAAAAAAGCAAGGTCACCAGCACCATTTTATTGATAGGAAGAGCACATGTACGTATGTGCGAGCAATTGGTTTTTAGCAATAAATATATTTCGATGTAAACCGAAAAGGTAGCAACAACTAAACGGAAAAATGCAGACGACCAAAATTGTTGCGTATTAATCACATGCAGTTTTTATTTTCAAATAAAATCAAGACAAGTTAAAAATATCCTTAAAAGATATTATTTTGGTTCTCCGAGATTTCTTTCCGCTTATAGAAAACGTTTGTAGTCGCTTGACGAAAATCCATAAAAACATCACTTTAGGCACCACTGAGTCCCGAAAATTAGCAAATTAAGTTTTTTAGCAATTTTAAATTCCAAATGGCGGGCTCGATATGATCATTTTCCCGGAATAAATTTTTGATTTTCCCTGAGCACCTCAAACTTGCAGATCAACAAATTATATCCGTTTTTGGGCCTGCTGCAAATGTTCAATACTAAAATTCAGACACTACAAGAGTAGAAAATGAGGCTAAATATACATATGTATTAGGACTTCCAGGCAGATGTACACACACATATCTTATATAGGTATTTTACGCGTCACAAGTATGAAATGGGAGCGCCGCATAAGATTCGATTTTAAACGTAAAAAAAGCAATTAATCAAGTTCATAATTCTTTTGGCTTTGTAACTTGCACAAATGCGTTGATTATTGTTCTTACACTTTTTGTGTATGTATACCTGTGATGCGGTGATGATTCGGCCAATTTAAACTAAAATCGGTTGAATAATCTTGGTTTGTTTCAAAATTCAAAAAAAAAATTCATAAAACAAAATCGATTTTCATTCCAACTGCAACATTGTTTCAGCCACCGTCACTACGGAGGGATTCTCGGATTTTGAACTAAAAATAGAAATGCTGGGGTATTTCCCGACGAGTCGTCGCAGAAGCTCTCCACCGAAGACCAGGGATCCCGTCAATAATCCGAGTACTAAAAGGGAAAAGGCGAGAGCGAAATGCTGTGTTGTGAATGGAGAGACGCCGTTTGTGAGTGTTTGCTCCGTGACCCGTATGACCCTGCCCCCTAGGTCCAAAGGGTCATCTGTGATCTCATCCTCAGTGGCATCACCCAGATTATTGGCGCTACCTTGAACAGTGGCGTCTCCAAGAATATTTTTCCGAAGCCGTAAATGTTTGAGCCAAGAAGTTCCTTTCTTCGAACTGATGTCCAGAACATCCCGGAACCATTTGTGGTAGTGCCCCGCGGACACGAAGTTGCTGTTAATGAAAGAGACCTCCTCCGTCATCTTGGAGTACTTCCTCAAGGGGATGGAGAGGAAATGATCGATGATAGAGGCTCGGGCTAACTTGATGGGGGAAAGCCCCTGGAAGAGTGTCAGGTTCTCCGCCAGCACCACCTGGATGACCGTGTCGTAGGTTATCAACGCGGACTTGGACGTCACGGCATTCTCCATCAGTGTCCTCACCAGGTTTTGGGGTTTCACGAACTCGATTCGCTCTCTCAGGCTCTGTAACGTGGGATTCGATGTGGCTGAAATGAAGAGGAAATCGATGGATCCGGGGAACTTTATCATTTTCACGTCGAAATCCTCCGCAGCAGCCAACTCCTCCGGAGTTCCGGGAGTGACCTCTATTTCCGGGAGCGTGAGATACGCCATGAGGTTGCTGTTGAAGAAGGTTGCGAGCACGATGGAGTAGAAGAGGAAGAGTCCTGATAGATGTCGGACATTTCCAGGGATCCATCGGCCTTCCTGAAGTAGGGCGCTGAGAGGTAAAATCACGGCCGTGTACATCGGACTTTCCACATGCATTGGTCCTATTCCGGAAGTAAACCGGAAGTAGAAAATCGGAATGACGGACACTAGGCTAAGGACGACCAGAGCCCAAACGGTCGGGTCGAAGACCCGGAGGATGGCGGACCATTTCAATCTCCGGCGGGGCAAAGACGTGAAGAATGTCGTGGCGAAGTAGTCCGCCGTGGAAGTGTGGTCCACATAGGGAAATCGTTGATAATTGTAGCCCAAATAAAAGGCCAGGTCCTTCGTCTCGTTTGCCAACATCCCGATGTAGCCGTTCCAGGTCCCGTCTCGGTTCTGACTGATGTCCGCAGCCCCTTCGTGATTCAACTCGAAGGTGGAATTGTAGTGTGAGGATATTGAACGTATTATATTGTAGGACACGCCCGCTTCCGGACGGCCCTGCGCATCCAAGATCAAGTGATACTTGATTTTAAAGGCGGATGTCCGGAAATGCTTATTACATAGGACGTCAGTTTTGCCACAGGGCCTAATCCTTCGCAAATCCGGCACAAATTCCGCGGAAATCCGGAGACAATCTTCCACCAGAAAACCTTTGACAGAAAATTCTTCGGCGAAATTCGCGAAATCAGAATGATACCTGTCTGACGGAGACAAAAGTATCCCAGTCTTATACTTCAGTTGATATTCCCTAGCGAACAAACTCCGCAATTTCTCCAAGGAGGCCGAGACGAAGATATAGTGAACGAGTTGCGGGTGAAAATTGAAAGGGAATCTCAAGAAACTGCGGAGATTATAGCCGTTGTTACGATAAAACCTTCTTTCGCCGGACAATTCCCGGAAATTTTCGGGGAAGTCGAAAATAAAGGCAAAAATGCAATGCGGGCCGTGCCGACGGATCTCTACCCAAGGATTAATCAACTGGCGGTCAAGAGTGAGGTCATTGAACTCTGATATTCCACGTGGAATGAACCCACCCTCTTCGTTTTGTACGAGGAGTTTCGCTGCCTCAGATTGGAAGTCCAGAAGTTGTCTCGGAAGGACTTGGACCTTCCTCGCTGTTATTAAAACGGTGCAGTCTCGCCGGATTTTGGGACTAAAATGACTTGCCGGACTTGATTGAATCTGTTCAAATTCGTTATGGGGCCACCGACTGACTTCGATTGGAGCTGAAATGTAGTTTTGACCTCGTTGGAACACCTTTGATGAAAGAAGGTCGTGACCTCCAGATTCTAGTCCTTGTGAGATGGACTCGGAAATGAGAAGCTGGAAAAACAATGCCGAGCGAAGGAAATACAAGTACAGAACTGGAGATTTCATTTTTTCCAGCAAAAATTTTGAGCTTGCAGCAAAGCCGTTGTCCCTGTATGTTCGTTTCTTTGAAGGGAAAACGTTAACCTGCAACAAGCAGCCTGAACTAGCATGAGTATAGAAATAGCTCAACTAAATTTTGCTACAGCATGTACCACGCCCTTGAGCGATAAGACAATAAATAGGATCAATTATATTCTTCCAACTAATTCTACGTTGACACATTAAATAATGCTAGATGGAACCATTTTTATATTATAGTGCATTTATGCGTAGATACATACGGGCTTATACATCTTATTTTCAATTTCCCCCGCAATTAGAGTGTTGTAGACGTAATTTGTCGGGACGTTCGTTTACGTCAAGAGCAATTGCAGTCGACGAGTGCTGGAATTATATTCATGCCTGCACTAATATGTGTGTATATACGATGAATTGCCCATATTTTGCAATCATGCAAATATTGGGTTTTTATGCACGTAGGTAAACGTAACTAATGGTCGAAGTCGGCAAAATAAAATTAGACTGTTAACTATATAAGAAGTTATTAAACAACAAACTTAGTATTTCAACTTCCGAATGACTGTCGATGTATATGTTTATGTACATAAATATTATATGTATGCTAATACCAAACTACGGACTTGTTGGCGTATAAAATTGTCATGGCGGTACAGCTTTTGCAATATTATTCCTGAATTTTGTCCCCGTAAGTTCAAGGCTTAGTTGTTGCGGTTGCGTGCAATAAAGGTTTAAAGTCTAGTTAAATTCGTTGTAGAAAACAATTAATAGAAACCATGATTTTCTAGTGTAATAGAAAAAATTCCAAGACACTGGACTAAGTGCAGAAATTAGAGTTCCTTATCGGTTCAAGTTCAATTTTCGAGGATCAATTTCGGTACCACGTTCAATTGCAAGTTCGGAAAATTTTGGCCAGACACTCATACTTGATAAGTCGGGATGTTAGAAGGTACTTGAAATTGATTAAGTACTCGTTTATTTCAATTGTTGAGTTGAGATTTCTTATTGCGAACTCAGTTCAAAACCAATTTCAAGTACGAGTATTGTTCATGCTGAAACTAGAACCATCAATAAAACTAATCTAAAGCATTACATTTTAACTTTTAGATTGCGTTTTTGTTTTTAGTTTTGTTATAAACTGTAAAGCTGCTGTTTTTGTTCAAGGAACAATGACCCTCGTCATTTTATGTTGAAAAAACTTGATTACTTGCCGCAATTGAAATTGCAATTATACTCGCGAGTATCAATTGTGAGTACAATTTTGTAGTAGCTTCTGGATTACTAGTGAAATTTTGAGTACTCTGTTTGGCACTTGATTAGATAATCTTGATATTGGTACTTATTTTTATTTAGTTTTTTAATCGAGTTCGAGTTCCGCCCAAATACCGACAAGGAAAATCAATTTCAAGTACGATTTCAATTTCGAACTGAAAATAACGCACTCAATAGCGAACTCTAGCAGACATTGTGATTACCATGGCTTTTCACAGGTTATAAGCTACATTTTACGATCAAGTCTTTAAATTCCTAAATCAAGAACGATATGCTTGGGATCCTGTGTAGGAATGGAGGTGTAGTTAAAATTCCCAGCACAAGAACAAAAATCCTTCATCTCTTCAATGCCAATGCAGGACCTGTCATTTTCCCTCGGATTAAGCCGGCTGATCCCCACAAATTCCAGGTTCCCCTGCACCCCTCCGATTGTCGTTGTCTGGAGGGTAGCTTCAAAAATAATTTCGCCTGGACTGGCGGAGAAGGTGACTCGGTACAATTTCTTGGTGGTGTCTTGGCGTGGAGTAGAAATGGCGGCTTCTATGCCGAAGGAGTGGTACATGATGCGGGACACTTTGAGGTAGAGGCAAGGACTGAGGAGGAGATTGTAACTCCGCAGCATCTTCTCCACCCGCTTGAGGGCCTCCTGGGCCAGGATTTGACCCATTTTATTCCCGGATTTTATCCCCGCCAAATGGAAGTTAGTACAGAGACAAAGGTGATTGGAGAGTCCGACGTGTGCGCAAGACCGAGCCGCGGGCCAATTGAGGAAAGAACTCAGTCCTCTTAAGGACTTCTGGACGTGTTTGTCCCTCTCTCGTTCATTCCAAGCAATGCCGGAGGCGGGGTCGGCCTTGAATTTTGGGCCAAAATGGAGGCGAGCCTTGTCTCGGTAGATCTTCTGCAGCTTTTGACCATATAGAATCGTGACCTTTTCCGCGTGCGTCGCGTTCCAGGGGTCAGTCCAATCTGATTGATCCGGCTGGAAATCGGACAAGTTCTGGAAGACGAAGGTGAAGGGCTCCATCACGGTGTTGTTGGACACCGCAATTGTTTGTCGAGTGACGTTGGAAATATTTTGGTTTGTGATCTCCGCAGGGACTTCCGGGAGCGCTCTTTTCACACGGCGCTTCACCACGCGCGGCACATTTTCCTTTTTATGCGGACGTGATAATCTGGAGAATCTTTTGATTTTCCTCGGCACGAATCTGACGAAATATCGCCTTCTGGACGATCTTCTGGAAACGTTTTTACTTTTAGCCGGCCATGATTTCGGCTTTCTTTTTGGGTAAACGACTACGCTCTGATTGGTTGATGGAGACCTATCTTTAACCTGTGTTCTTGGTCTAGGCAATGAAGATTTATTTGATTTTAAGGCGGACAGTGCAACATTTAACGACTTCAACGCAGCAATTTTGGGTGGTTCCAGGACATCGGGAGAAATTATAGATTTGTTCGCCGTGGAATTTCTAGAAGTCATGGCATTATTTGGGGTTATTTGGCGCAGATCTGACACTCCTGACGATGACTTCTGAACGGGCTTTTCCACAGGTTGCTGGTTTTGCGTAAGTTGCTGATTTGGCGAAAGTGGCTGTTCATGCGGAATTATTTTCGGCGAATCTTGCTCAAGGCCTTGGAGAAATTTCAAAGATTTTGGCTCCGCAGTTGTTCGGAGATTTTGCTGAACAACAATTTCACTAGTGTTGCTGATATTTTCCGATAAATTGACAGCGCTTTTCTGACTCGTTTGCCTCACGTTCATCATTTGACCTGAGGAATTTTCTGGTTTGCCCTTTTTCAGCTTAGGCTTGACTGTCAATCGGTAAATCTCCGTTATATCCTCCTTCATTTTTCGCAATCTCGACAAACTTACGGCGTCTTCCAGGCTGGTTAACGTGTTCCGCAGATTTCTCTGTGCCGTCTCCTTCTCCTTCGTCAAGGACAGAAACTTGGAAAATTCTCTTTTCAGTTGATTCTGTCGATAGCTGATGTCCAGATTCTGGAAGCGGAGGATGTCCTTGAGGGTCGCATGGACGTCGAATGCCGTGCTAATTTTCGCGGCGTTGTCCTTGAGGTTCCTTAATGCCCGCGCGTGGGTCACAGAAAACCAGCGTGGGAAGACATAAAAGAGGAAGGGATTTCGCTCTTCAATCGTGCTCTGAAATCTCAGCTGGAACGTCAAATCCCGGTGATATCCTCGGTCACTCAAAAAGATTAGGACGGAGTCATTCATAATTTGCTCCAACCCCTCAAGATGCTTCCGGAGTAGCGAGTCCAAGAAATTCGGAGAGGACAAGGAGCGTGGTTGAGGCGGGGTCAGAGAAACTATCTGGAAGAACTTTTGGCCCTCCCGGGCCATCCGTTGCTGCAGATTGTCCATGTACTCCAGCAATTTCTCACCGGAATACTTCTGGCCGAGACACGGCCAGGCAAATGAGGAGGAAGCCGCCGAGGCTGTTCGGTAATAGTAGTCCGTGGGAGGATATCGAAAGCCTGGCTTCTTATGATTGAACACACCTTGAGCGGAATTCTCCCCGAATGCCGTCACGTAGCCCTGTCCAGCAAATTTCTTCCAGAGGAAGTCGCAGTTGTCCAAGGAGATGCCGTATTTCGGGGAATACCAGCAAGATTTCATGGATTGGGCCACGCTTTGACCCGTGAGTAGGGCGAGGAGGGAGGCGAAGGGGGACGAGAGCCGCGCAAATTTGGTGAACTCTACCGCGTCCAAGTTGAACTTGAAGAAGTCAACGGTGGCGGGAAGTGTCCGATAGAGATTGAGGCGGGAGACACCAGTCAGTACAATTACGATGACGTTCAATTGACTTTTGCGAGGACCTTCTGGTGGACTTTTGGGGAGATTCTCAGGAACTTCTGGAGGACTTCTGGGGAGTTTCTGGGGAACTTCTGGAGGACTTCTGGGGAGTTTCTGTGAAACCTCTGGAATACTTCTGCGCGGTTTCTGAGGAATGTTTGGGGAAATTATGGACAACTTCTGGGGTATTCCTGGAGAACTTCTGGGGGCTTTTGTAGGTGTGAGAGCGAAAAAGTCGACAAACCTGTTTGAATTCGTGTCATTATGGTTAATCTCCGACCTATCAGTGGGCGCACAGTGAATTTGAATGAATTCATGTGGTATAGGCATCTCCTTCAACGTGATTGGATAACACGCCCTAGAGATTCTGTGCAAAAATTGGAAGTGCAATTTGGTGAATTAAATTAATTAGTTAATTTTGATTAATTAGTTAATTTGTGTATATAGCTACACAAATTTTGAATATAGAAATAAAATGTACACGTGTTCAAAATCCGTCGCCCGTTCCAAGACTCGGAAGCAACAGGATCCGAATCCAGATTTTGCTAGGTTTCTCTTCCGAACCAATCGGGACTCGGAGTCGACCTGGAAAAGGCCGGACATGCTCTCGCTGCCACAGGAAAAAGGCTTGGGTCGATGCAATTGCGGCACGGCCGGATCAAAGGCATTCGGCGTGCGGAAGGGACATCCGCTTTCCCCGACGGGGCGCACATTGGGCTGATACCACTGGAAAATCCTCTTCCCTTCCCGGACTTTACTATTCAAAATTTTAATCCCCAGATTTTATGATGAAAAAAGTTTCTAATTTGTATTGCACTCACTCATATGCTGACTTTCCGGACTGGATAAAGGAAAATAGGTGAGCGTGAAGTTGAGGGTTGGATCCAGGAGAGATGTCCTTGGTATCTGCACGAAATCTCCGGGGTAGTCCTTGTACGAAATGAATTGGGCGCTCAAATCAACGCGGAAGAAGTCTGGGTATTCTGGGGCCACAGCCGGAGGCGCTGGCACATGACTGGTTCCCTGGAGGATTTTAAACATGAGGAGAAAGAATAAAGTGATGAGCGGGAGAGCGATGCAAATTTGAAATGTGCGTCTGTTTATCAAGCGCGATTCCTGGTGGCAGATTGTTTTCTGATGGACATCTTCCTCTGTAGCCGGATGCGATGCAGTGGGAGGTGATTGCTGCTGGGTGGGAGCCCTTTGACCCGGAGGGGGCTGGTCTGGTTGGCGATAGCGAATGATGTTGTGCACAATGAAGTAACTTACGACGCCGGTCATATCCGGGAGGACACTGTACTATAATAGCTTCAGGACACCACGTAAGATCAACGAATATATCTGCGTGGGAATTTGTCTTTTTCCCATGAAATTCGTATGGAAAAAGAAGGACGATATTTGGCTGCCGTCTTTCCAACGCATAGGGAAAGTTTTCAAAACAATTATTTGTGTGAATTCATCCATCAAAATTCGATTGCATTCTGTTTTTCTTCTGTTGCCAGTATTAATTTAAACGCGGACAATGAGTAATTGGCAATATTTACAATATTTTTGAACATTTCAGTTATGTTTGTTGAAATTAGAGTTTCTTATTAAGTACTTTTTTTCAATCCGAACTCGAACTCGTACTTAAAAGGGTTAACGAGTACTTGAAGAAAGCTATAGAAACTCAATTGAAAAATAAAGTTCAAATCTATATCAATTTCAAGTTGATTTAAACTAGTTTCGAATTAAATAGCAACTAATAATTTTGATTACTTTTTATATACAGATGAAATATTAGAATTTGAAGTCGAACTTGATACCCGCTAATTCGTACCGATAAGGAACTCTATAGTTGAAATCCACGCTGCGTGGAAGAATGACATTTAATGTTTACGATTTCCACAACTTTGTTAAATCTTATGCAGTGTATAGTCTCGTTATAACAGCATTAATTATAATAGCATGTATAGCCTTTATAACATCAGGTAATTCACAGCCGCTCGCCGTTCCCATATGGAATGCATCATAAAAGTGCTCTCTGCAACGACATTCCGTTTATAACAGCAAAGGGTTCCGTTGGGCGCTGTTATAACGAGACTATTGCGTTTTTTACATTCTCTGTCATTTCTTTTTTCATCTCCTTATTTTTCATCAAATCCTTTAATAGGTATGTTAACATGAAAAAAAACATTTAAATTTACTCCTGTAACTGATGAACAAAAGTACAATAAATGTTCCTGATTAGCAATTCTGAAAGCTTGTCTTTTTTTTAATTATAACGAGGTACATATACATACATAGTATTTTTCTCTTTCTTACTTGTTATGAAGAATGTATAAGCAGAATGGGTTTCCTTTCATATAAAACATATGGTATAATCCCTGAAATGTTACAGAGTATGATCCATTCCATGGTTTACGCGTGTAATGAAATTGAAATAATGGACGCCACTTGACCAATGACTGTGGACTTAAGCGGGAGAAAGTCTGCCATAGGACCTTGACATTTCATTGCAAAGCTATATAATACTCCACAATGAACAGACTACAATTTGTTGACATATACGTATGTATTTAGGATTCACGTCTTTGCTTGCTAATACGGGCGTGGAATATTTACCATGTGCCTTTCAATGAGAGATGTGTACATATTTCAAGAGATAAGACGGGTATTTCGTGACATGATGTTTGTGCCTGGCCTATGAAAGCAAAGATACGCTTTGATCCCGGTAATTGGATTGCCTCATACAGGGATAAAAATATTGATGAAGGATTAAAGGGGAGAAAAACAAGCTTTTGGATGCACTTGAGTGATAATCCTCCTCTTCACACTTCTCGGAACTGGATTTTGTTTTTTTCTATATTTTTTATCGCTCTGTTCACACCTTCATAAGCTCCACTAATAATACATATTTAGTTTCTTCACTTGTATAATATTCACAGGATTCCTCCGCTGTTATCTACATGGAATTTTTTTTACCTTTTATGTCGTCTTATACGATTTGGTCCAAGCGAATTCATTAAAATTGTAAATTTCAGACAGAAACCAACGCATCTGGCAGACAGCCTCCCCTGCTTTTGATGAGGAATTAATTTAAATAGCAATTTACCCCATCAAACGTATAGGTATGGCTAATATGTATGTATGTATAATAACATTTATAATATGAATACAAATGACATGCCTAATGTTGCATATAAAGTTGTTTTTTTCGGAGATCCTACACTGAAAAAATTAAATCAGAATAATGTTTGAAAAAGTCAGTAGATTTAATTTCCCAGCCCATTTCAAGCCAAAAATGCCAGTCCCAAAAATTACGTTGGTTAAGCCTTAAAAAGCAAAGTAAATGGTAGAAACTAGATGCTTTTCTTTATTTAACACGTTGAACATTTAAATTTGAAGAGGGAAGCGATAAAATTTCTCTGGCTTTCCCAAACCCTGTAAAAAGTTGGGCCTGAGCGGAAATTGACGTCCGTAACTGGGTGTTATTTATCAGTTAGCAGACCCTCCAGAATCTCCAGAAGAGTCGATGAGATATGCGACACATTTTACGTGCATAAATATCGCTATCAGTCACTTCAATGTTGACATTTGTGCACTCCATTCTATTGCGCTTCATCTTATATGTACAATTACATGAGAAATGAGAATGGAGAATGAATTTGTTTATCCATATTAGTACATTTGTTAAATTAAATAATTTCTGTGAGAAATTCCTGCTAAATGTAACAAAAGTCCCAACTGCGTTTCTCACCTCTTTTTCCAAACAACAAAAACACTCACTATCCATTAAAACTCCTCTCATTCACTCTGGTATTAAAATCTGTCATTTGGAAAGGGTAATTCACTTGAAAAATAAGCTGACGACAATGTCAATACTTGCCCTGTATAATGCTTAATATGGAGAAACGATTTGTCCAAGTGCAATTTATCAGCCCAGGTGCACTTCCCTCACCGGCATCATCGTGTGTAAAGGATCATTATGATAAAAAACGATGGCTATAAGTATATTTTTGAAATGATCTCCTATAATTCCACCAATAAAAATATAATTCAATAGATCAAAGCCGCGAGTCACCGACGACACTTCTGTCAGCAATGAATATCTCTGCGTGGACGTTCAAAAGGTAACCAGGAAAACCTGGAGCTTTGCCATTTTTTAAAGAAATGTCCCCAACCCCCGATTAGTTTCGTGTGGCGAAGATCAAGTGCAAGGACACATGATTTTGAACGATTCTCCAGAATCACGTCAGAGAATGCAGGGGACAATTGGACAAAACGATCGAACTGCGTCCGATGTTTTGCGTCCGAGGAAATGCGATAAGATTAATTTTTATGTTATAACAACAGATTATAATTATTTATTATACCAATTATACATAGGTATATGTATAATCCATACAATTATCAAGTGCCTGGGTCCAATCGAGTACCGTCGAATCTGATTTTTGCAAGCTATATAAATCTGAGGGAATAATTGGTCCTGATTATTAGTTGTGAATTGACATTGAATCCAGCAGCAATTTTTCTACACTTGCGTTTCTCATTGCCCCAGAAGTTATATAGTCATGGCCGGATTTAACGTAGTCCTCGGCTGCGCATTGGCCTTCCTTGTGTTCGGTGCCGTCCAGGCAAAGGTAAGTTTATTGGAAAGAAGAGTCCGTTCTTGGTATTTTTGAAGGTAATTCTCAAATTTTTACGGAGAAATGTTTTATATGCGTAGATTGGGAAGCAATCTGTGCCAGAATGTCCTCCGCAAGAGTCCAAGCCGACGCCTTGGTTCTTCCCGGACCCCTTGAATTGCTCCATGTACTACATGTGCTCCAACGGCGTCCCCTACCACATGCCTTGTCCGGATGGTCTCCAGTGGGATCAATCCCTGGAGACGTGCAACTGGCCGGATATTGTCAAATGCTCGGAAGAGGTCATCGTTGAGCCCTGCGACCCGACTGAGGAGGACTGTGAGGTGACTCCCAAACCACCAATCATCGTCCCCATCAAGCCCGGACAGCCCAAGAACATCACCGTCACCTTCCGTCTGGGACACCACCCCGTGGATGTCTACTACCTCATGGACTTCTCCGGGTCCATGGACAATGACAAGGAGAGCCTCATCAATTTGAGTGGGGAGCTCAAGGGCGCCGTCGCGAATATGAGCAAGGACCACACTTTGGGATTTGGCGTCTTTGTCGACAAACCCAGGGGACCTTTTGGCTCTGGCGCTGAGTAAGTTGGCTCGATTTTTTTCAGTTTCCGTTTTTGTTTTCCGCATTTGTCTTCCTGACATCTAGTTTTTCCCGAATACTCTCTGGTTTTTGTGAGCATCTAGTTTTTTGCGAACATCAAGTTTTCCGCAAAGATTTAGGCTTTTCCGAACATCTAAATTTTTCCCGAACATCTATTTTTTGCGAACATCTAGTTGTCACCAAAGATTTAGTTTTTTGCGATGGTTTAGTTTTTGGCGATGATTTAGTTTTTTGCGATGGTTTAGTTTTTTGCGATGATTTAGTTTTTTGCGAACATCTAGTTGTCTGCAAAGATTTAGTTTTTGCGAAGATTTAGTTTTCCGCAAAGATTTAGTTTTCCGCGAAGATTTAGTTTTTTGCAAACATCTAGTTTTCCATAAACATTTATTTTTTTGCGAACATTTTTTTTGCGAATATCTTTTTGTTTTGCGAACATCTAATTTGTTCGCGAAGATTCAGTTTTCTACGAACATTTAGCGTTTCGCGAGCATGTAGTTATTCGCAAACATCCATGCGTTATCGAACACATATGGTGCTCTAAGCACAGTCACCAGAAGATATGTCTATTACATATATAATTCATTTTTCTGCTTCCAGTTACTCTTTCCACAACACCTACCCACTGCGTACGGAGACGGCCGACTTCGTGGAAAAATTGTCCGCCGTTGCCATCAGACACGGTGGGGACACCCCGGAATCACAATTGGAAGGCCTGTACCAGTCCGCCGTTTGCCACGAGGTGGGCTGGCGCCAACATTCCCGGCATTTGATCCTCTTCGCCACCGATGCCGTCTACCACCAAGCTGGAGATGGACAGGTATACACAAATCTTTGTCATATTTACAATATTAAATCAGTGGGATTTATTGAAGGGAAAATTAACGGTGTTTGTTATCACAGCAAAGTAACCCGAAGATCACGACTCCCTTCGACGGCGCGTGTCATCTGAATGCAGCGGGATACTATACCCAGGACCTCCTCATGGACTACCCCTCGGTGGACCAAGTTGTAACTGGGGTCACAGAGAGCCAGAAGACGGTAATTTTTGCGGTCACGAAGGACGTCAAAACTACATATGAAAGCCTGTCGGCATCCATCAAGCCATCTGCCGTCGGGGAGCTCGCCCGGGACTCCGGGAACGTGGTGAAGCTCATCGTGGACGAGTACAATAAGATTGCAAAGAGGGTGGAGATGGAGGAGAGCGAGACGTCGGAGGAGGTCGTCATCACGTACTACACCAACTGCGGCGGGACCGTGGAGGAGACGAATGTATGTGAGGAGATCGGGGACAGCGGGGAGGTGACCTTCATCATTCAATTTGACCTCAAGAACTGCCCCAAGGACCCCAAGGACTGGAACCAGACCGTCAAGGTCAACCCCGTCGGACTTCCCACTTATGTCCTCATCTCCTTGGAACTCCTTTGCTCGGCATAAATATAATCTGTATTGGATATAGGGATTATTTATCATTTATATAGTTGTTCAAATACACAGGCGAAATTTTTGGGCCCGGAATTAAATAAAGATTGTGGCTTTTTGCATGTTATTTTTATACTCACATGTCCGCCGTTCTTTCATTATAATACACACAATGCTGAGTTCAGTCGCAGGACAGTCGACTCTTACTATAACAGCTCTCTCAATACAGTGGAGTCTCTCTATAACAAGGGTCTTTAAAGGAACATTGCTCTATAACAACAAGATTTTTCCGGCCCTCCGTAAATTTAAAGTACATATTTAATGTTCTATATAACAACATTTCTCTGTAACAATATTTTTTTCTTCCCTGCAATGTTGTTGTAGAGAGACTCCACTGTACAGTGAACACTCTCTATATCAACTCTCGTTATAACAACTTTTACTCCATAACAACTTTTTTTCATACCCTCGTATATTTATGTAGTGCACGTGTAAAATGTTCTATATAACAACTTTACCATGATGTAAGAACCATTTTTCTCCTTCCCTTTAGGGTTGTTATAGCGAGAGTCCATTGTAAAAGCACTCTTACTATAATAGCATTCTAGGATCCTCCCGAGAGCTTTACAACATTTTGCTATTGCAGCAGGATTTTATTTTCCACGGCCACATTTCTCTCACTATAACAGCATTTCCTCGACCACATTTCTCTCAATACCGTGGAGTCTCTCTATAACAAGTCTCTTTATAACAACATTTCCCTGTAACAACATTGGTTTTCCAGCCCTTCGTACATGTAACGTGCATATTTAATGTTCTATATAACAACTTTTCCCTGTAACAATAATTTTCGCCCTTCCCTTCAGGGTTGTTATATAGAAACTCCACTGTATAACTGCATTTCCTCGACCACAATTCTCTCACTATAACAGTATTTTCTTTCTATAACAGTATTATGCCATCAATAAGTACCCCTTTTACATTAAAATTTCCTCTATAGCAGCATTTGAACTTAACACAAACCCTTTTTCAACGAAAATTAATCATTTTTAGTAAAATTGCGTAAATATTGATATATTTTATTAAATTATCAAGCTCATACCTGAAATTCGTTTCAATTAATTAATATTATCATTTTTTCGCCATAACAGCACGGTTTTATGTGCACATAGGGTGCTGTTACAGTGAGAGTCCATTGTAGTTGATTGAAATTCATTACACGAACAAAATACGGAGCTGAGCTACTCAAACTTGTACCTTGTACAGATTTCAGGATTTAAGAGGAAATTAGCCAAGTCTTGCAATTTGTTTTTGCAGGGATTGCAGGGATCACGCAAGATTGCACTAATTTCTTCATAAGCTGCATGTGATCTCATTGATAAGGGATATTTGCATTGCTTAATTCGTTTCTTAATTCCTTGCGAAGTGCCCCATAGGAGCAAGAAGGGGAAGACAGAAGGGAAAGACCGTCTTACGACGTTGACAATGGGGCTCGTGACAAATTTCGCAAGGTAATTTTGCTGGCAAGCAAAAGGCTCACTCACCCCCGCCTTCCCTGCACTTGCACAAGACGATCCTCTTTTTGATGATTTTGTCCTTTGAAATGAGGACAAAGCCCGTCATCCCACACATGGTTTTATGGTCTGTAGCCCCGCATGTAAACAAATGACAATGATAATCCTTTGCAATAATCACATGAGAATCCTTTGCACTAATTACAATGGATTTGCCCCTATAAATGTAAAACCACCCATTCACTCTTATTCTCAGTCATTGATCGGGCGTAGACGGGGTGAGTCATAGTTTTTTACGGGTTCCAAAATGGGTTTAAAATTCGGAGTTCAAGACCAGCATTGTTGGGTGAAGTTGGGGATGTGGGTTTTATTGGGACTAATCATGTCCATGAAGGGGTGCGAGGCGGGAGGGCGAAATACGGGATTTGTGGGGGGATCTTATTCGGGATTCGGCGGGGATTCACACGGAGGGAGTTTCGGTGGGGCTTACAGTGGCTTTGGAGGCGGCTACGGAGGATTTGGCTCTTACTCCGGCGGAGGCTTGGGTGGCTTCGGAGGCGGCGCCGGACGTTTGGGATCCGTCCATTCCATCTTGGCTGGTGGCTATGGAGGCGGTGGGGGTCACGGTAATTTTTAAAAGTCTCTCCATAATTATTGGGAGTAAAATAAAAACAATACAAACATTTAGGGAAGGACCTATTTTAAAATGTTTCAATTTAAATGTGCTCGGATTAAAATTTTAGGTGGTGGCGGCGGTGGCGGTGGATATTTTGGCTGAAGTCCTTTCGTCTTTTGGCATCTTGCTCCGTTGTCCGGTGGAAGATGGATTTGTGTTCTCCCGTCATAAACTGTAGAACTAGCTACTTCTTGGAAAATTTTATTTTCATATTTTTATTCAGTGGAGTCTCTTTATAACAACCTTCTATATAGCAGCATAACGTTAAAGGATCGTTATAACGGCAGAAAATTAAGGACGCTGGTATATCAAAGCATGTTAAATTCTTTTCCTATAACAGCATTAGTCACAAAATTCGTTATAACAGCAAAATTTCTGGTCCCTTTGGTTGTTGTTATAACGAGACTCCTGTGTAACCCTTCCCTGGAATCTAATTGGATCATAATGTTGAATAAAAATGTAGTGAATAATAATGTTGCTTTTATAGCTGACCGTAAATTTTATTGCATCCCGACACATTAACTAAGCTATCTGTACATGCCGAACAAAATAAATTAACACCAACAGTAATTTCTGGCGAATCGCTATTTTTTACAATTGTGGAAAAAGAATAAAACAAAAATAACTGCAATCATGAGGAATCTGTGAGAGAGAGACAGAAGAGAAGTAATGTTTTTGAGCAAAACGCTTTTAATAGACCATTTTTGCAGTTTTCGAATACGGCTATTTTGGATTTTCCTTAAACTGAAAAGAAGAACTAAAATTATTGTTGGATCATGAATGTCATGAAAAGTGGAGGAATCTGGGGAAATGATAAGGTCTGCCTTGTTGCGAATGACATGACATTTGATCAGTTGCTTTTTTTTTTTTTGTAATTAGAAAAGTTTTTGTTCACTGTTCACAATTCACAAAATCAAAATGCCATGATTATAATTCGCATCGAGAATTCCTTGGATTTCAGACTGCGAAGGAAAAACCTTGTAAGCAAATCCATACTTTTTGCAGCAGGAGAATTTGAAAGTCTGAGTTTTGCTAGTCGAAACGAAGCTTTGCGTCCTGTAACTTCGCTGGAGCGAAGAAAAACATTTGAGAAATACATATGTAAATGTCAACATTGTTTTATAATACATACACAGTGGAGTCTCTATATAACAACTCTGAAGTTAAGGACAAAAAATATTGTTACAAGGAAATGTTGTTGCATATATACATGTAGAGCATTAAATATGTGCTTTATAGGTACGAGAGGCGGGAAAAATAATGTTATAAAGAGACATGTTATAGAGAGACTCCACTGTAGATTGTGATTGGGGTTTTCCCAGATTTGTGAACTTATGCGTTAAAGTCAGTGATTTTCCATAATGGAACAAGGTAACTATCACAAGGTAAAATATGATATACACTGTTTTTACTTTTTATTTGTAAATTTATTTCTGCGATACGCTAACTTGAGTGCAAACCATTTATTTACATCTGAGTGCTATAGCTAAAGTTTCTGTACCAGTTCTTAATTTTTCTACAGAATGTTGAGAATACATAATCTGAAGTGTCGTGACTGTGTAAATAACATGTTTGCTGGTTAATAAACCAATTGTGTAGCTGTAATTTGAGGCATTGACGTTGTGCGCATCTGTTTTGAACGCCTAAATCAGAATTCTAGCCAGTCTCTGCAAGCTGCAAGTGTGTCACGCGGCGCCCCTGAAACAACGAGCAGAAGAGTCAAATTGCTCTGCAGAAAAGCGGTCCAGTTTTAGAATTACTTTATGCACACGAATTCAAAATTTATACATTACAGTATCTTGATAATTAAATGCTCCGTCGCAAACGCAGCCAAAGCGCAAGCCTGAAAGACGAAAAAGATGTAGAAGACCAGATAAACATCGGAGCCATCGAGACTGAGAGCGCGCGGAGGATATTCCTTTTCCATGAAGACAGATTCGTAGGTGCATGCGAGCCGAAAGCGCAGGCGCTCCCACTTCTCCCACAGCCACCAGATGCCGCTTGCGAAGAGCCCATGCGTCCTTCTTAAGACTGGATTTGTCCACCAATCCGGGGCATGATTCGTCGAGATCATTAAATATACAGTTTCCTCCCAGATGTCATCGTCTGCCGGGCTGTAGTGAAAGAGCATCTCCGGCCGGCGGTCCATTTGCTCCCGGATAATCCTCCAGTAGTAATTGAAATCTTGACTCAAGGTGATCAGAGCGGATTTTGGACGCATGACCTCTGCCCAAATACGAACATCCTCTACGCCGCCAATGGTGATACTTTCCTTCGGAAGGCGAGAGCCGTCGGTTATAAAAAGCAGATGGTGGTCCAGGTAAAAGTTGTCCTCAACGACTTGAAGCATATGTGTGTAGGTCCTTACTGTTCGGCGGCAAGAGGCATTCTCGGGGTCGCTGTAATTGTAAACGGGGGTGTCGTGTCCATAGGAAAGATCCTTGGAGCTCAAAATCTTGCCGAAGGACACTAGGAAGGTAAAGCCCTGCATATCCGCCAGACGTTTCCAGGAGAGTGAGTCCGCGTAGAGGGACGTGAATTCGGATTTTATTGACCCCCGATATCCGTTCGTTAGTATCACGCCCATTAACAGCCACAGACAGAGCAAAATGTGGAGCATAGCGCCATCTTCAGGGCGTGCGATGAAGGTACAGCCATATTGTGAACAAGATTTGAATTAAAATTCGAATTAAAATATGTGTACGCGTTTTTCCTAATTGAAATTTCGGACATTTAAAATATAAATTCTAATTCCAATACAATTGTGTTCAAATATTCAGACATATGAATACGTATTCAAGCACTTTTCAAAGACGTTTCAAAAATTTGTAATGCAATCTGGGATAATTTGTTTTTAGCTTAAAATGAAATCAAAATCAATACATAAAATTATGATTTTGCAAAAAGCGATGCTTTTCCGGACGCAATAGCTATACTATATCGAATTTAAAAAATCATCGGCAAAACATGTAGCTTGATTTTGCAAAAAAAAAAAAAACTTGTCCGAAGGCGACAATTAGTAACCTATTGAAAGAATTTTCAAACACCAATAATGTATCGAAATCCAAGCGTCAACTTTTGAATAGGAATTTGAATTTCGAATGTATTTGTAATTACAAACTTCAATTAAAATATTTTTCTGACAAAAATACGGATACTAATTCCGTTTCAAATACTGAAAAATATGTGTGCATATAATGCCGATTTGAATTTGAATACCGATTCGAATGTCGTACCTTGGTTGAGAGTATCATCTGCTGGGCTTGTACTGAGATACCTATCTTCTGAGCTTGTGCTGAGATTCCTCTCTTCTGGGCTTGTGCTGAGATTGCTATCTTCTGAGCTTGTGCTGAGATTCCTCTCTTCTGGGCTTGTGCTGAGATTCCTCTCTTCTGGGCTTGTGCTGAGATTCCTCTCTTCTGGGCTTGTGCTGAGATTGCTATCTTCTGAGCTTGTAGTGAATGCCCCATCTTCTGGGCGCGTGGTAGATGCGTTATAATGTGAACCTGCAATTGGAGCGCCATCTCTTGGTCGTCTAAGCTTGGGCAACAATATGGGTTTCTCCAGAAGATATTGCCCGAGTAAGAACAAGTTATCAAGAATCCCCCAGATGTGCCTTTGGCTGCGGTTCAAGAAATTCCAAATTCCCGCCATGGCAATAATGCTAGCGCCAAGTGCAAACCAAACGCTTCCTTGGTACTGTCTGGTAAATGTTCCGAGGCCTGCGCGGAGTTTTTGTACTCCGTCTGACGTAATGAACCTGACCAAACCCGTTCGCTTGATTGGGAAAATAGTCGGGGCCAACGGACTGATGACTTGGATCACTCCTGCATACAATGACGGGATGTCCCTCAGCGAATGCCAATCGTGGCGAGACGTATTAGTGGATGCCAATATGAAGGCGAGAATCGCGAATTCAGCCGGGCGTGGATCGAGTCTTCCAAAGGGATTACGGGCTTTATCCAAACCTTGGAAGGAGTGCTTGGGGAAAAAAATATTCCAAGCGAGATAATTCCTGATGTGTTGACCAATCAGAACGTCTATGTTTTCTGCACAGTCGCCCGCGCGACTGCATGCCATGGTGAAGTAGTTGACCGGAAAATCCTGCCACATCACTTCCTGATACGAGGGTGTCCCTTGTTCCGGGCAGAGCAGGAGGCTAACGTGGACGAACTCCGTGAGATGCCCAGATTTTCTGACGTAGAAAATTTGGACGACGGGAGTATACGAAGGATCCGAACTGTATTGGGCGCGCAGGCGCTCCGTGATCTTATTGTGGGCGCGGCTGGGCACGAAATGGAGGATCATGGCCAGTCGCTGGGATCTGTAGCTCTGCATCTGGTAAAAGGTATTCCCTTTGTACACATTGAACCACCGATGCGTTTGCAGGTCAAACAAGATCGCCAGGCATACTGTGCATTCTACAAAATCACCCGGGGACTCGCCACCGGATAGCACCGCCGCCAGATGGCAGCGAAAGTGCTTCGTTTTGATCGTTGTTGGCTGAAACTGAAAGTCAATTATTGGCGCCGATATGCAAGTTGTATTATCGTCGCCAACATGTATGTTGCTAGTCGGATTGACGCATGCGCCGTGTGTGTTCAGATTGACGCATGCGCCGTGCGTGTTCACATTCGTCGCTATGTACGGCCATGTCATCCGAGGAAAGTCAGGGAGTGCTCGGTGAGCATGGAAATATATGGTGAGGAAGCAGTTTGGGATTCCGTTGATGATTTCATGGGCTGGAATTTCTTCGGATTGAAGTTGATGTCCGTTTCCATGTTGAACCAAGACGATTAGTGCGCAGAAAGTTTGTAGGAACATCGTTGGTCAACGCAATTAAATCAAGCGTATTTAATTCTCTTCTAGTTCTCCAGACTTCGTATTTTGCATGTCGGCTACGATTCCTTAGATCATTCTTACTACTTAAGTTACTGTGGATAAACTAACAATAAGTATACATACATAGTATAGACACGAATACAAACGTGTTGCAAAAATAAAACTTCTGGGCTATATTATAGTGTATCCACGGTATTAGAGAACTGCGTACTTTCCTCTAAAACGGACTAAAGTGGGACAAGCTGTCGGATTATTTTAAAGCAATCAATAATCCCCCTACTTGAGCCACGCAGTGATGCAAAAACGCGACGGTGGTGGTTCGATCCAATGTGTAAAAGCTCTCGACCCGGACGAATAACGTTGGGAGTGATAGCAGTCGACTTACGATGCCTTTTCAAGAGCACCGCCTGATTTGCCACGGACATCCCCCTAAAAATCCGACGCTCCAGCAATTTCGTCTCTCTTTGCATGCACTTGCTCACTTGGTGTGGATGACTACAGTGGACTCTCGCTATAATAACCCTGAAGGGAAGGACAGAAATGGTTGTACAGTCGACTCTCTCTATAACAGTCCCCTGTATAGCAGTGCTCTCGTTATAGCAGCGGCAAAAAATGCTCCCCTCAAAAACTTTCTCCATTTGTTAACATAGAAATATCTGTTCTCTATAACAGTTTTTCGCTCTAACAAGCGAAATTTGATGCTTTATAGGGTGCTGTTATAGCGAGAGTCGACTGTACCATATATGAAAAAATTGTTATGTGGAACATTTAATATGTACACTATACATATAAGAAGGGCTGAAAAATAAAGTAGTTATGGGGAAAAAGTTGTTATAAGGAGAGTTGTTACAGACAGAGTCCACTATATTGACTGTATATGTACCTATAGGTATGCATTGTATGCATATGAAATGTATCTTGCAATTCCCTCTCCTGTCCTTATCCCAACAAAGTATTCACATTTACAGTGGAGTCTCTATATAACAAGTCTCTTTATAACAACATTTCTACATTATTTTTCTAGCCCTTCGTACATGTAAGGTAGATATTTAATGTTCTATACATATAACAACTTTTCCATATAACAATATTTTTTCCCTTCCCTTCAGAGTTTGTATATAGAGACTCCACTGTATTAGCTTTGTTACCTGCTTAATGCAATTTTAACTGAATCTTTGTATACATCAACTATATTAAATACATTTCCAAGCTAAACATTATTTCAAAAATCGTCCTGTAGTGTCCTTAAAAGATCTTCAAATGCCAAGGCGTAATCAGCATGTTTATTTATTTGCCACTATGAAGATGATTATAATTTACACTTTACATAAAAGCGCTGAAGTAATAGTACTTCAGAGTAAGATTATATGTACATACATACGGTAGTTATTCTATACTGAAAGTACTGAAAAAACTAACGATGTTTTTTTAATTTGTTAACCCCCATATGTTTAACGTGATTGTTTTCAAGCGTGTCACATCCCACACTTTTCAAACGGAAAGATGTTGAATAAAAGCACGTATCAATTCTGAAAGCTTGATGTCTTAGCATGATGCCAACGACATAGTGCTCGCATGTTTACGCCTTGAAATAGGGGCGTTGTAAGCGGGAGAGTCGGTTGCATTTTTCGGGAAACATACGTATTACAGTGGACTCTCGCTATAACAACCCTGAAGGGAAGTGCAAAAATGGTTGTTATACGGAAAAGTTGTTATATGGAACATTTAATATGTATACTACATATGCGAAGGGCTGAAAAAAAAGTTGTTATAGAGAAGAAGTTGTTATAGAGAAGAAGTTGTTATAAGGAGAGTTGTTATACAGGGAGTCCACTGTACAACATCTTCATAACTATCTGTTCCGTCACAAGCGCAGCAAACGCGCCAGCCTGAAAAAGGAGAAAGACGTAGAAAACCAAATAAACATCCGAGTTGTGGAGACTAAGAGCGCGCGCAGGATGTTCCTTCTCCATAAACACAGATTCGTAGGTGCATGCAGGCCGAAAACGAAGGCTCTCCCATTTCTCCCACAGCCACCAGATTCCACTGGCAAAGAGCGCATGCGTCCGTCTCAAGACGGGACTCGTCCACCAATCCGGGGCAAGGTTCGTATTCACCATTAAATATACAGTCTCCTGCCAGAAATCATCGTCCGCGGCGCTATGGTGGAAAAGCAGCTCCGGACGGCGCTCCATTTGCTCCCGGATAATCCTCCAGTAGTAATTGAAATCTTGGCTCAAAGTGATGAGAGCGGATTTTGGGCGCATTGCCTCTGCCCACACACGAACGTCATCCACTCCACCGAAGGTGAGACTTACCCGCGGAACGCTAATACTATCAGTGATACGAAGAAGATGGTTCAAACTGAAAACGTCCTCCACGACATCCACCCACAGTTTGGTGGTGGTTACCTTTCTGCGGCAAGATGCATTTTGGGGGTCGCTGTAGTTGTAAAATATGGAGCCGTACCCTTTGGAAAAATCATTGTAGCTCAGAATCTTCCCAAAGGACATAAGGAAGGTAAACCCCTCCATATCTCTCAGACGTTTCCAGGACAGTGAGTCCGCGTAGAGGGACGTGAATTCGGATTTTATTGATCCCCGATATCCATTCGTAATTACCACGCCCATCAGCAACCACACAGCTAGCAATATGTACAGCATTATGCCTTTATCGAGGCGTACACTGAAAGTGAATCCATTTTGAGGAGTTGTTTTTACATCTGCCGAAAACGTGACGTCATCTTCTGGACCTGCTTTCACAGCGCCATCTCGTGACTGAGTAAATTTCTCCACCTCAATGGGTTCTTCAAGAAGATATTTCCCGAATAAGAACAAGGCATCTGCCATTCCGGGGAAGTGCCTTTGGCTGCGAGTCCGAGTTAAAAGATACCAAACGCTCGCAATGGCAATAAAACTGGCGCCGATGGCCTGCCAAACGTCGAGTTGGTACTGTTTGGTAAACGTACCCAGACCAGCCCGGGGTTTTTGCACTCCATCCGACGTGATGAACCTGATCAAACCAGTTGGTCTGATGGGGAAAATGGTCGGGGCGACTGCACCCACGACTTTGACCGCGCCTTCGTACACAGCCGGCATGTCTCTAAAGGAATTCCACTCGTGTCGCGATGCATTCTTAGACGCCAAGATGAATCCGAGAATCGAGAATTCGGTTGGGTGGGAATTGAACCTTGTAAAAGGATTGCGGTCCTTGTCCTTTCCTGTGAAGGAGTGCATTTGGAAACGGATGTTCCAAGCCAAGTAATTTCCAATTCGTTGCGCGATCAGAACGTCCATGTTTTCCGCGCAGTCTCTGGCATGCCTACAAGAAACTGTAAAGTAGTCGACGGGAAAATCTTGCCAGAGCATTTGTTCATTTGATAGTGAATTGTGATAATCGGAGCAGAAGAGGAGGCTAACTTGAATGAATTTTGTTGGACGACCAGATGTTCTCACGTATAAAATTTGGACGACTGGAGTATGCAAAGGATCCGAAAGGTCTTGGGCACGTAGGCGCTCCGTGATCTTATTGTGGGCGCGGCTGGACACGAAATGGAGGATCATAAGCAGCTGCTGAGGTCTGTAGCTCTCTATTTTGTACATGATCTTCCATTTGTAGACATTAAACCACCGGTGCGTTTGCTGGTGAAACAAAAGCGCCAAGCACACTGTGCATTCTACAAAATTGCCTCGGGACTCGCCACCGGATACCACCGCCGCCAGGTGGCACCGGAAGTGCTTCGTTTTGATCATGGTCGGCAGAAACCCATGTTCAATTATTGGCGGCAAGATTCTTGTATTATTTTCATTTGTTGTTTTTATGCTTGTACTCAGATTGGCACAAGCGCCATGTGTGTTTATATTCACGGCAATGTATGGCCATGTCATCCTGGGAAGGTCGGGGAGTGCGCGGTGAGCATGGAAATAAATGGTGAGGAAGCAATTGGGAATTCCGTTGATGATTTCGTCCGTTGGGATTTGTGGGGAATCTATTTGATATCCATTTCCTTTGTATATAAGGACGATCGCGAGACCAAAAAGTCTTGTCAACATTGTTGATATTGGCTGGACGCGATTCTAGCAAAATAAGTCTGCTCGTGATTCCGCTTATTGGAAAATGTCTATGCTTCAGCTGCAGCCCAAAGTTTATACCAATTTGGAGGAAAGACAAGAAAAAATTTGTTGACCAACTGAGTATCCACAGTAACAGAGAAGTGCTACATTTCGGCTCAAAGAGTCCAATTCACTTTTGACGTCGTGGCACAAGTGGAAGAGTCAACAACATTTTTCAAACCAATCATTAATCCACCCACTTGAGCTTTACAGTAGTGCAGGAACGTTGATTTGGTTGTTCGTTTCAAGGTGTAGAAAATCTCACGTCTAAAACAAAGCACACCGAAAAACAAAGTACTCTCGATGATAAAGCCATATTTCAACACAACGTTTTTTTACACATTCCTTACACCCAGTGAAGACTCAATATGGAATGAGTTCGGGCCAGTTCCACCTGTAGCCTGACTACAGTTCTGAGGGGAAGGGCGAAAAAATGGTTACATGCAGGGAAATGTTATAATTATAGAACATTAAATATTGTAACGGATAGGCTGCTCATTAACTATACATATTCTCCTAGTTCATATTCTCCTATCTTACACATTCAAATGACTCCGCCCTATTCGTTACAATTATGCACCTTACATGTATGAAAGGCTGGAAAAATAACGTTGTCACGCAGAAATGTTGTTATGAAGATAATTGTTATAGAGAGACTCCACTGTACTGTTTTTGAAATTCTGAAAGGTCAGACTTATGCACAGGGGGTACCGTATATATGCGGAACTTAATTTTCTTATGGTATTTAGAATGGCAAAACCTACCATTTTGGATCTCGAACTCATCTTATACTCAACACTGTATTATTGTATTTAAAGTTTTCTTTTGTACGGCGTACATGTACCAGAGACAAGTACATCATGTTACGGCTAATTAGCCCGTCGTGTCGTGCATAAAACATAATATAGTAATTTGCCGGAAATGTCTGTGCAAATATTCCTTTGTAAAGGTTCAAAGAAAGTCAGATCGAAATTATGCACTAAAAAATATTATTTAGGTTAACTAACCTATACATATAAAAACACTGTGTATTGCTAATTCCACCGTACTCGTCTACATCTGGCAATTAGTTTCGAATTTCTTTTTCTCTGTAAATATTCGCTCACTCTTCCCTTGCTGTTTCTCTTTGTCTCACTACTTTGGTACATTTTCTTGTTCGACAAAGCTAGAAATATGCGAGAACATGGTAAATTCTGGCGAGATTAAGAGACACAGGCGAGACAAATGGAGAGCGGAGACAGAGAGAAAGGAACGAAAACGAAACAGACATTTTGTATTGTATTGTATATTATGGGGGCCATATTTTAGACCCATTGTAAGCTACGCTTGAACAACCAGTCTAAATGTTTTTCTTTATGAACCTTTGCTGTTATATTAGTGCACATTGATTGTGCAAAGCACTTCCAGCATGTTCAATGCTCCACCTGCCCATGGAAACTCCTCAAACCCCGTACTGCTGTCATAGTCGAGGCTATGAGAAATCCCTTCGAGCTGAGTTTGAAGAGGAATCACTATCCCCAATATAACGCCCCGCATTATATATAAAGGAAAAGGAGCGCTCCAATGCAAAATGGAACATGCAGATTCGACGTCTTCTGCATGGTAAAAATGCCCACCATTTTGCATTCGAATCGCCGGTCCTCTTCGATAACACGGGAATGGGAAAAAACGAGATAGAATAATGAAAGGAACACGCACACTGGGGTTCGTGGGATAGGGAAGAAACCGATTCCAACCAACGGAGAAATGTATAACTATAACAAAATTTCCCTGGACCAATATTTTTTGTCTTCTTTACAGTGTTGTTATAGAGAGATTCCGCTGTATTATATTAAAGCCGAATTAGTATAAGTATATATATACCTAGAAATCATGATTAAAATTACCTACTTTGATTTATGTGTTTTATGCAGTCGTCCCAGAATAAATATTATTTACAAGAAATATAAGCTACAAGAACTTACTACATAAATATTCCACCACCAGCGCGGCGCATGCGCAACCCTGGAAAATCAACAGGACATAGAACACCAAATAGACATCCGAGTTGTGGAGACTGAGAGCGCGCGCGGAGTGTTCCTTTTCCAAGAACAAAGACTCGTCGGCGCAGGCGGGCGGGAAGCGCAGGCGCTCCCACTTCCTCCACAACCACCAGATGCCACTCGCGAAGAGGCCATGCGTCCTTCTTAAGACGGGACTGGTCCACCAATCCGGGGCAAGCCTAGTTGATACCATTAAATACACAGTTTCTTGCCAGATATCATCGTCCGCGGAGCTATAGTGGAAGAGCAGCTCCGGACGGCGCTCCATTTGCTCCCGGATAATCCTCCAGTAGTAATTGAAATCTTGGCTCAACGTGATCAGAGCGGATTTTGGACGCATGACTTCTGCCCAAATACGAACGTCTTCAACGTCGCCGAAGGTGATACTATTGCGCGGAAGGCGACGACTGTCAGTAATGTGAAGAATGCGGTGGTCCAAGCTGAAATCGTTCTCCACGACGTCCACCCACAAGTTCGTGGTCCCTACCTTTCGGCGGCAAGAGGCATCTTTTGGGTCGCTGTAATTGTAAACGATGGAGCCATGCCCGTAGGAGAGATCCTCAGAGCTAAGAATCTTCCCGAAGGACATTAGGAAGGCAAACCCTTTCATATCTTTCAGACGTTTCCAGGACAGTGCGTCCGCGTAGAGGGACGTGAATTCGGATTTTATTGATCCCCGATATCCATTCGTAATTACCACGCCCATCAGCAACCAGACGGTGAGCAAAATGTATAACATTATGCCTTTATCAGGACGTGCGCTGAAAGTGAAACCATTTTGTGGAGATGTTTTGAGAGGGCCATCTGCCGAAAAAGTGACGTCATTTTCTGGACCTGCATTCAAAGCGCCATCTCGTGGCTGAGTAAACTGTTCTACGTCTATGGGTTCTTCGAGGAGATATTTCCCGAAGAAGAACAAGGCATGTGCCATTCCAGCGAAGTGCCATTGACTTCGGTCATGATTTAAAAAATACCAAACCCAGGCGACGGCAATAACACTAGCTCCGAGGGCCAGCCAAACCTCCACTTGGTACTGTTTGGTAAACGTTCCCAGTCCTGCCCGAAACTTTCGTACTCCGTCTGACGTAATGAACCTGACCAAACCCGTTTGTTTAACGGGGAAAAGAGTCGGACTCATTGGACTAGTGCCGATGAGAACGCCGGTGAACAATGAGGGAATATCTCTGTGTGAAAACCATTCGTGGCGCGACCTATTCGTGGGTGCTAAAATGAATCCGAGAATGGAGAATTGGGCCGGGCGTGGATTGTGTCTTGCAAAAGGATTGCTGTCCTTGTCTTTCCCTTGAAAGGAATGTTGTCGAAAGCAGAGACTCCAAGCTAGGTAATTGCTAATTTGTTGCATAATTAGACCTTTAATGTTTTCTGCACAGTCTCCAGCACGAGCGCATGGCATGGTGTAGTAGTTTACCGAAAAATCCCGCCACATGATTTGCTGATACGTCGGTGACCATTCATGTTTGGGGCGGAGCAGGAGGCTGACTTGGATAAATTTCGTGGGGCGACCGGAAATCCTAACGTATAAAATTTGGACGACCGGGGTATATGAAGGATCCTCTTGTGCTCTCAGGCGCTCTGTGATCTTATTGTGGGCGCGACTGGACACGAAATGGAGGATCATGAGCAACCGTTGGAGTCTGTAGCTCTCAATTTTGTACATGACCTTCCCTTTGTACACATTGAACCAGCGGTGCGTTTTCTGATCAAACAAAACCGCCAGGCACACTGTGGATTCCACCAAATTTCCCTGCATCTCGCCACCAGAAACGACCGCCGCCAGGTGACAGCGAAAGTGCTTCGTTTTGATTGCTGTTGGCAGATACCGAAGTCCAATTAAGGGTCCCGATATCCAAGTTTTATTATCGTCCCGAACATGAATGTTGCTAGTCAGATTGACGCATGCGCCGTGCTTGTTTGTATTCACAGCAATGTACGGACTTATGATGCGGGGAAAGTCAGGGAGAGCTCGGTGAGCGTGGAAATAAATGGTGAGGAAGCAGTTGGGAATTCCGTTGATGATTTCGTTGGTTGGGATTTGTGGGGAATCAATTTGGTGCAAATAGCCTAGGGCAATGTTGAATAAAAGCCAGAGGACTCGGGTCAACATCCTTTCTTTAAGGGACTGAAATACGTCTGCTCGCGATTTTGTTTACTGCAAATTGGCTACGATTCCTTAGATTAGACTTGCTGTACTGATAACACTGAATAATGAAAAAAACTCTATTTCAGTAATACAAAATTTGTCAAAACGTATTGAAAAAACAAAGAACATTTAAAGTCAACGCCACATGCACAATTACGTTCATATAAATTGATTTAATCCCGGCTGAAGCACCTCCAATTCACCCTCGTCTTGGCGGAAGAAGTGGGACAATCAATAAGATTATTTAAAAGTTATCAACAATCCTCCCACTTGAGCCACGCAAAAGTGCAGGAATATGACTGTGGTGGTCCGATCCAACACATAGAAACTCCCGGCCCGAATAAAGCACACCGGGATTGCTCGCAACCGTCGTTTAACGCCCTTTTTCAAGAGCGCCTCTCGATTTGCCAGGGCTTTTACGCTGGAAATGCGAAGCTCCAACAATTCCTTTGCCCGTTCGACGCACTGGCTCACTTGGTACAGATGACCAAATAGAATGACGAACATAAAAGCGATGTAGACTCCGATGACCAGAAAGAGCCCGCCAAGGACAGGGTTAGTGTGTAGCATCCGAATGCCCACGAAGCTGGACCCGATGGCCCCGACGAGGCACACCAATTTGGCAATGTAATTAAAGGTGGAATAGACCAAGTTGAACATTTTCGTCTCCAGCTGCACTTCTGTCAGCACGAGCGTGGAATTCTCGGCGAGCTCCAAGGTGAAGCCGCAGGAATTAATTCTGTAAGAGAAAAATCAATTCTCGAGGCTTGCAATTTTTACTGTTTAAGAATGGATTGTCCAGCATAAAATGTAGAAGCGCTTTGTTTACCCATGCAACACAAGGGATATCCTCTGGGTGATATGTGGCAAGAAGGACAGGATCTCGTAGCAGAGGACAAACATGGGCGCGAGCAATTGTACGAGCACCCAGGCCTCTACCAGCGCCATGAGCGTGAACGTCGCAAAATTTTTCCAAGGGCGCGGTACTAATGCAAAGAAGAGGTAGATGGCGTCGTACTCCACCAGCAATATACAGAGGACCACAAAGGCACCCACTGCCATTGCCAGTGGCAACGTCATGATCACCAGTTCCCATAATGTGTGATGATAGACGGCGTCAAGCACCATTTGACAGCGATTGTGATGGATGCCTGCAAAGTTACGTCCAATTAATGTACACAATTTATACAAGAAATATCGATGAAAATCACGACCGATTTGAATCAAATTGTGGCACCGCAACTTGATATGTAAACGTGTATCAAATTCATTTAGTCAAAATCTTGAGAAAATTTGTTAGTTTTGTGTTAAATAAATTTGTTCGACTTAAGCAAATTTGGTAATTATATGTTACAAAAATGATATCGCCTTAGTGAAATTTGTTAGTTATGGGTATGTTAAATAAATGTGTTCACCTTAAGCAAATTTGTAGGTCATGTGTTATATAAATTTGCTTACGGTAAATGAATTTGTTTGTTATATGTTTAGCAAATTTGTTGGTCATATGTTAACCAATTTTTTTTTGTTGCAAATTATTTTTTACTTATATGCTAAGCAAATTTTTTAGTTATATATGTATTAAGAAAATTTGTTAGTTATATATGTTTTAAGCAAATTTGTTAGTTATATATGCATTAAGTAAATTTGTAAGTTATATGTTAAGCAAAGTTAGCCAAATAAGAAGGAAAGTTGTCAGTAAAAATGGTAACCTTTAGCCAGGGTGGATTTAGGTCGACGAAGTTGGGAGAGGAGAAAGGCATTTTCCTGCCCCCTTCGTAAGAAAATGTCTACTAGCGCGTAGAGCAAAATCAGAGATCCGGTGACACACACGACGTTAAATGCAAACGTGTGGATTTGAAAATACTGTGGATTCCGTAAAGCCTGGAATATCCGGAGAAGCTTATGAACAATTGCAAACAGGGCAAATGCCAAAACTTGGAACTTAAACAAAATTAGGCGCTCCCAACTATCCTGCATCCGAACTTGCCCGGTGGCGCCATTGAATTTGATGGGAGCCCAATTCCACTTGGAAACGAAGGCTAGGCCCTTGTACACTAGATATAAGTCCTCCTTCGACAGCATTTTTCGGAGTCCCAAACTTGAAAGATTCCAACAAAGGAATGACAAAAAGTCTGTTCCGGAATATTTCGACTCAGGCGATGGTCACTTATAGGAGATACTGAACCTGTATACCGTCCAGCTGTGTGGGACGTGAATAAGTGTTAAGAGCAATGCCGTGAGGAACAAAAAGCAATTTTCTTTGGAGAAATTTCATTAAGCTTCGCAATGCAATCAAATACCCGAAAAGAGAATTGCTTTCTTCGAATATATAAAACAATTACGTATAGCACTAAAATAGTTTCCAAGGCAACAAATTCCAGAGGCTTTTTCGCGAGTACAGATGAATATTGATTAGGACGAAAAGTTATTCAACCACCAATTTTCGTGTTGATCGTTCCAATTTTCGTGTTGATCGTTCAAATTTTCGTGTTGTGTTGATCGTTCAAATTTTCGTGTTGTGTTGATCGTGCCACATTTTATCATTTATTACTTCTACAATTCTAATGGTATAGTTTTATCTAATATACTTCAAGTTCCGCTTAAAACCAAATGTCAGGCATTTATACACTAAACAAATGTAAATCCTCGTTGGACAGCTTTTTATCTCGCTCTCAAAACCAAAAACGTGTACACCGGAAACAAATGACAATGTAGTTTGTCACATAAAATGACTCTCGACTCTTGTTATTTGTAGGAAAATTGGTCACACGTAACACGCACGTGTGTTAGATCTGAATAAATTATTAAAAAAATATCTGGAGAGAATATGACTATTTTCTGTGGGGAAATTTCATTAAGCTTGCCAAACCAATTAAATACCCGAGAGCGAAATTGCTTCCGTCAATTCGCAGTTTTTTGGAACAATTAACGTTTTGGTTCTGACAAAGAAAATTTTACGAGGTTCTCACGCTGGAATGGATGAATAATTTATTTTGTTTGCAGTTACGTATATGTAACTATGGCAAATATCTATGTACATACATCTAAATATCTGTATAACGTATATGTATAGATATACGTCTGCGAACGTTAAAAGAAAATTATACGGTGGTCACTCCGTTAATTAACAATTGCTTTAAGTGAATGATAGTTCGATATTATGCCCGTGAATAGCATTTTTCAGCAATGACGCATAACATATTCAAATGTTATGAGACTGCGAGAGAGCACGAGCATGTACAGGCTACCAAATGTGATTGTGCCCTATTCCTGTGTTAAAAGGCATAACATAGCTTTTGTGTTCACGTTTGGCGATGATCATATATGCTTTGCAGTGATTAATTTGAGAAATATAATCTTATCTTCCAGCGATGGGAACGAGTAAATCACTTTGTCTATAAGACTTACTTACTTCCAACGAGAAACAGACTGTTGTATGCGCAATTAGTTATTATAACCATAGTTATATTAGCGGAGCAGTTGCTTGACTGCGCCCATGCCAAATTATCCTTAATATAGTTAAGGTGCAGTGTAGGTAGACGTGTGCCAGCAGTATTTGTATTTGGGATTCCATCTAACGGGTGCAACGTATGCATACTATGTATATATATCCCAAATCGCAGTGCGAATGTGTCATGTACAACGAAATACTGGTGATTGTGTACCTGAAGTACCGGTAAAGACAGCAACGTGTGAAATTACACGAGGGATTTTAACAGAAACTAGGTTTAAGGAAATAATAGTAACTAAACTCAATCGCAAACATCAGGCAAACGAAGATTATGCAGAGGGAAAAGAGCCGGAATACAACCTGAATGTTCACACTCGTCATCGTGAATGGCTCAGGCTCACCCGGACCTGCGATATGGGAATCCGGAAGGTGATAACATGGTGGCACATATCGCCGTTGTTCCCATTTCACCCAGAAGTTATTGAATCCGCCCGCGAACATACTTCCCACACGAATCCAAAGCTTCCGCGTCAGTCTCCTGGGCAGATTCCAGTCTTGGACGTACAGATACTCCACTTTGCTGAATAGCATGTCCGCCCTCTCGTTCCGATGAAAGATGAGCTTCGGATCCGCAGTCATTCCCTCGGCTATGATGTTCCAGTAGAAATTAAATTCTTTGCTCAAGACGATGAGCGCCGTTTTGGGTCGTGCAAGGTCGGTTCCCACCGCGCGGCGGACTTCTGCAGTGGTAGAGCAGATGAAGTTCCAGTTTTTAGCCCGCATCGTCGATTCAAGGGGTGCCATGAGCGATTTACGGCGCAAATTAATCGCGTCGTCATATTTGAAGGATGTTTGCTCATGTCCACACACGTGTGTGTAGCAAATCCGGTCACACATTTTTTCTTTGCTTATGTATCCGACGTTACTGCCGGTACAATTTTGCTCGGACAATCCGCTGTTGGTGTCGGTCCTCTGGTTTCCGCCAGGAACATACAAGGTGAAGTTGAGGAGGTCATGGAGCTTCTCATGTGGCATTGTGGTTTGCTGGCCAAGTGTAAATTGACACCTCACACAGCTTTTGTAGTACATGGAAAGGACCATTCCCATGAATAACCAGCCGATGAGGTGAAGCCGCAGGGGGAAATTCCCAGCTTCGGCACTCATAACAGATCCCTGATCGAGCAAATAGCCGAAATATTCCACGAAAATCTTCGACAGAGCAGTGTCTACCTTATTCCTCAAAATATAGACGCATCCACACGTGACAACAAGAGCCAAGATTAGAAATATCCAAGTTTCCCTGCTAAAAGGCTCCCCGTAAATATTTTCCGCAACATTAGTACGAACTGCTCCGTCGGATGATATAATTCGGACGCCATCGCCGAACTGCAACGGTATGAAAGTTTTGTCAAGTGCCTGCTTGTAATAGCTTGGTTTCCGCGTGATCTTCGGCATTCCTTTACGAGTGATCCAGATGTTGGTACCGGATTTATTTACGCCATGCATCAAATGATAATACATGGCTTCACGGGATTTGCAGATCATTCGTCGATGAAAGGGCGTTGCCATCCAATTAGCTTGGCGAAGATAAGCTCTGGCTACGAAATCAGTGTCCGCCAACCAATTGCCAGCAGCCTTTGTAGATCGTTCTTCCCAGTGCTGACGCATGCGTTTTTCGCAAGTTTCGAATTGACACTTCGTCACGTAATGTTGTTGCGTTTGCAAATTTATGCTGTAAATTATAGAGCTTATTACCACACATGCTTCCTGGGGCTGTCCTGGCTGGTATTTGATCAGTAGTAGCGGAACACCCAGGGAAAATATTCCTGGAGTGAGATAAGCATTGTAATTTCTTAATAGCACGGCTGTATCCACAGGAACAGCTCCGAAATATATGTGGAAAATTGGCTTGCGCGAAATTCGGTGCACGACGACGTCGGTGCGACTTAGGATCCTCCAGAAACAGGAGTAAATCATGTGTCCGAAGATGTCTTCAAGGCACTGGGGGAAGCAATGCAGGCGCTGGCCGCTGCAAGGTGTGATATTCACCACGAAGAAGACGCTCAATCTCCGAATTTTAACAGTCGGATCCGGGTGATAAGGTATGATTTTGACAAGATTCGTCTGGCAAAACCGAAATCTGGAAATATTGAACAAAATGAAGGGCGTTCTCATTCGCGCGTACGGCGCTTCTATCGTCGTTTGAAAGATGGTGACGAAGCAACCAGCGCATTGGTTTACCAAGACATCGACAGGGGGAGAATGATTGGAGCGGATACGAAGTGTCCTTTTCGATTCGCCAGTTAGGTGGGTTTCCGCTTCAACCAGCATTAATATTATTGGTACAACCCACGTTGTGGAAATAAATTTCATGTTGTGCATATGCATACGCTAACGTACTTCAGTGAATGTCCAAGGGTAGAATTGCAGAACAAATAGAGGCTAGTCTCGTTACATATAATGATATATGACTCTCTGAGTTAATTTAAAAATTTAATTCACTATTAAAGACAATATAGACTCTCTTTATTCTGCATCCCAGGACAATAAAAATTTGTGGGTATTTCTATAGGGCTTGTTAAGTCAGAACTTGTTTGTATGTTTGTATGTTTTTCGTTTGGATGAAATATTGAAATGCGGAATGCTGACGAGTTCCAACGGCTGGAGCCGAATTTTCAAGTTTCCAATTTGCTTTTGCAATTAAGGATGTAATTAAGGATTTTAGTACTTTAGTATGCGTTTGCGCCAAAATTTGTCATGGTCTGTGTAACAACATTATTCGTCCTTAAGCTGAATGCTGATATGGAAATACAGAACTGTATAATTTTTATTTGAAGTACTGTTTTCGGTAAAGCGTAAATTATAATGATTGTCATGTTGGCAATTTCTCAAATCAATAAATATGGTGATTACTCCTTGGGATTTGAAGATCTTTTAAGGACACTACAGATTGATTTTTCAAATAATGTTTAACTTTGAGAATACGTTTAATATTTAATGTATGCTAAGGTCCAGTTAAAATTACATTAAGCAGGTAACAAAGCAAATAAATGTTAAAGCCTTGATGGGATATGGACAGTTAAAAGGAAATTTCAATTTCATTTCTAGGCGAAAGAAATTACATATATGCATATGTATAGTAATGGTTACATAGAATGCATATATACCCACAAGCGGCATGATACAGCGATGATACAGAAGAGTGCGAGAATGAATTCTTTATATATTTTTATGTTAGTTGCAGTAACATTTTCATTTGTATCCTGATTCGACACAGTTTTGTAAAACAATCTAAAAACAATCTCAATTTTCCACAAAAATTGTCTTCTTTATTTCATGTTTAGACACCAAAATTTTGTTACCGAAACGGTTTAGAGCATAGATTCGACGAAAAATTTGCTATTGGTTCTTCAGAAGAATCTTCTTTCACATCGGACAATGATTATTCAAAGAATTTTTAAGCTTCGAATTAATAAACTGCAATTTTCGAAAAAATTAAAACGTGTATAACACACTACTACTACATTACCATCGCACAAATTCCCTCCATAGAAATTCAAATGATAGTCCAACGACACGATAATTCAATAATAGCAGTACGCTAGTTCAATCAGAAATACTGTGGTCATAACCAAACCGCAGGCTGAACACAACCAAAATAAATTCTGAATGTTCTCAATAGTCAAGATGAACTCAGTTGGTGGAGCTAAACCGGTGCTTTGGGCATCCGGAAGGTGATAGCATTGTGGTACATAGCGAAGTTTGTCCCATTTGACCCAGAAGTTGTGAAACCCGGCAGTGAAGATGCTTTCCACGCGCAGCCAGAGCTTTCTCGTCAACCTCCTGGGCAAGTTCCAGTCTTGGACGTACAGATACTCCGCTTGGCTCAAGAGCATGTCCTCTCTCTCGCTCCAATCAAAGACGAGCTTCGGATCCGCAGCCATTTCCTGCTCAACGATGTTCCAGTAGAAATTTAATTCCTTGCTCAAGACGATAAGCGCCGTTTTGGGCTTGGAGAGCTCCGTTCTTAATGCGCTTCGTACTTCTCCGGTGGTGACGAATTTGAAATCCCAGTTTTTAGCCCGAATTATCGATGCATCTGCTGATATGAGCAATCCGCACCGTAAATCAAGGAGGCTTTTGTAAATGAACGCAGTAACTTTCAGTCCACAAACTTGGACCCCGCAATTACGAGGACAGCTTTGGTCTCCATTGTTGTATATGCTTTGCATTTTCGTGCAGTTGTTACGACCGAATGCTTGGCCCGAAGAAGACCTACGGTCTCCTCCAGGAACATACAATGTAAAGTTGTTGAGGTCATGTAACTTCTCGTGCGGCATGCAGATTTGCTCACCCACCGTGAATTGACAGCTCACGCAGCTTTTGTAGTACATGGACAGCATCATTCCCATGGGGATCCACGTGATGAGGTGCAACCGCAGGGGAACATTCTCCGACTCCCAAAACGAACTGTCTCCCAAAATGGATCCCTGATCAAGTAAATAGCCAAAGGAATCCACGCAAATGTCCACGACCGTCATTCTTATTTTTGTTCCCAGTAGACGCGCGCAGAGGCAGACCCCCAAAAAGGCCAACGTTAGGAACACCCACGTTCGGCTGCTAAACGGCTCCGTGTAATTACTTTGTTCACAATTTATGCAAATGGCTCCATCGGACGATATGATGTGGACGCCTTCTCGGTATTGCAGCGGAATAAGAGTTCCATATATTCCGTAGTCGTATTCGCCGGGTTTTCTAATCATGATCTTCGGCATTGCTTTTGGAACGTTCCAGATGTTTCCACTGGAGACATTTACGCCTTGCGTCAAATGATAGTATAGGGCTTGGTGAGATTTGCAGGTCCTTTTTCGATGAAAGGGCGTCGCTGTCCAATGGATTTTCCGGGAATTGCCTACAAATACATTGGTAATGTCCGCCCACCAATTGCTGGCTGCCGTTGCTGACCTGGACTCCCAGTGTTGGCGCATGCGCTCACCGCAACTTTGTAGGGCACAAACCAACGTATAGTGTTCGTTAGACCGCGGAATTTTACCGTAAATAGTAGAGCTTCTCGCCATGACCGTCCTCAATGATGGTTCCAGCTGGTAATCTATTAGTAGGAGTGGAACTTCGAGAGAAAAGCTTCCTGGAGTTAAATAAAATTTATAGTTGCTTAATACAACTGCTATATGCATAGGCACAGCTCCAAAATATACGTGGAAGATGGGTTTGCGCGATATTTGGTGTAAGACAACTTCGTTTGAGTTGTCCAGCCTCCAAATACTTGAGTAAAGCTTGAATGTGAGCAAGTTTTGAAGGCAGACCGGGAAGCACCACATGCCATCATTGGGATTGCAGGGAGTAATATTTATAACGAGAAAGAAGCTCAGTGTCCGCATTTTTAGGGCCGGATCCGGGTGCTGTAGTGTGCGTGGGTAGCCGTGGGCCTGACAAAGGGAAAAGGGCCCAAAACGTGGAATATCGTACAAAATAAACGGGTCGTTGATTTGCGCGTACGCACCCTCGATGGAGGATTTGAAGATGGTGACGAAAGACCCGGGATATTGGTTGATAATAGAGTCTACGGGCAGGGAAGGGTTGGATTGGACCTGCAATTTTATTCCCGGATTTTTAGTTGCGGCAGTATCTGCGGAAATTATGATGATGAGAACGGTTATCCAAATCCCGAGTAGCCAATTGCGTCCCATCGCGACGGCCGTACAAGTTTTTACGGCTTAAATTTTTTGTATCATTCGCAGTTTCTTCGGCTTCCAGGAATTCTCAAGGTGCAATGATTGGGAATTGCAACATTTTTATTGAAGCTGCTTGTGAAATACATATCCGTTTTGGATTGTATTTCGCTCGGTGTAATTGGACGAAAGTAAACAACTGTATTGTTTTACTTATAACTCTGACGTGTGAATGAGTACATACATACATACAAGTGATACAAGATGCAAACATGTTTGCTATTAGTGAAGTACAGAAAATGTTCCCACCTTTTCAGTTATTATTATCAGTAACACTAACATTATAAATATGACGGGGTTTGATGGAACTTCAAATACATATGAAAGATTTAGAAGCAAAAGCCGATAAGTCCACAATACCAAATTTTACAGGAGAAGAAAAAAACAATTTTAGAAACAATACATACTGCAAAAATGTGAGTATATTTGTTTTGCTAAATTAAGAGCTTGTAGAGGTGTGTCTATATTCATGTGCTCCAAAATTCATCTACATATTTGTCAACGACGGATTTATGGAATTCAAAATAGTGGACTTAGCAGCTTTTGCACCTCAAAAACCATCTTTCCTAGGTTTATCCTACACAGAAACAAACCACACTACGACCAAGTTGTAACATATTGACTACTTTCCCTTACCATTATAATAATTTCACAAAAATTCCAGTTTTACTAATTTTAAAAAAATATTAGAAATTTAATTTTGCACGAAAACTTTTTTCGGGCGAATCCTGGTGGGAAATCCCATGTTAAAGATTGACCATAACCATAGGGTCCCCCCTTTGCAATTTCCTCAAATCTTCGAACATTTTTAGATATGTATTTTGTCGTGTAGAGACGTATATAGTTTCAACACGGATTGTGAGCAAAATTAGCGAGACGATTATTTCAGGCATAAAATACGTGTGTACTAAAGAAAATAAAAATATAAAACTTTTCCCAGATTTGAAAAATGCAAACCGGGGACCCGATGGTCTATACATTTTAACATGTGATTTTCCATTAGGATTTACCCGAAAAACATTTTCAAGCAAAATAGATTTCCGAATTTTTTAAAAACTAGCAAAACGGGTTTTTGAAAATTCTTTTAATGTTCAGGGAAAGTGGTCTAAGGCTATCATAATACTAATGCCTGGTGCAATTCCATGAGCGGATTTCTGTTTTTTGGTCAAGTGCCCTTTTGCTCCCAAAGAAGTTGTGGACTTAATTCCTTTTGCACCTGAACCGTTTTTGCGTTACAATTTTTTTTAATTTTCAGTCGACACAGTGGAAAGGCTAAAACGGCCAACAAAAACATGTTTGTGTACTTTAGTTTGGCTGTTATTACAGGAAAAAGTACACACAGTGGCGTGAGTTTGTCCTCAAATAAGAACGATCGACTGGTGATATATGATGAGAGAAGAAACTCAATCCAAATAGGCGGATATTGACTCAAGTTGAGTTATGGGAGGATCCATTAATTCCCTATTTTACAAACTCAGACCGAATCCTACATATATTGGAATCCTCTACGCGGATAATTTTCTTTGAAAGGCCAGGTAATTGCGTAAGTTGAAACTGATCAATCCTTTTTTTACAAAGTATAGAGGAAATAGATTAGGAGACAGTTCCGTTGTTTAAAGTATATTTCAGATATACACACATTGTCGGAGTGGACAAGCAATGGGAAAAAAGATGAAAGGTCGGGCAGAATTAAAGATAAATATTTTCTTTTTACCTGCGTTGGATACGTGTAGTCATGTAAGAAAGAAAGGAGAGAGGAGGATCATAAGGGAATAACGCGTGGTATTCTGTGACTTACGAACGAATAGTTGAATGGTCAGATAAATGGGACTTTTTTGTCCTGACTAATGGGGTTCAACAACTGCAAACAATTCTGAGAGAGATTCTTTCTTGACTGGACTAGGAACGTACAATTAAGTCAATATATCATATAGATTTGTGTCGTAAGATTTGATACATAGCGAAAACATAGGTGTTACATGCAGAGCTCGAAAGATGGAAGAGGCAAACAATATACGCAGATAGTTTACCTTTTGCCACTGTGGATAGCGAGCATACAGACACGGGCAGAAGAGCAGGCAGTAAAATACTGCAGAGGCTTCTCTCCGTGAAGAAGGGAGTCGTCAGCAACAAGGAAAGACCAATGGTAATAGGGTAGAACGGGCAGCTGTCACACACGCACTTTTCCACTTCTCTTCAACTTTCTTCTTTGATTCTCTCAACATTGTTTTTTAATCTTATCACACCTTTTTCTCCATTTTTTAACCTTTCTTGTCTTGTTCCGTCAAGTTTCTGCTATTCCAGTCTTTGTCTTAATTTTTCTCTTCTTTTGCTGAAAAACAATTAACTCTTTTTCTTCAACGGAGAAACTTTTACTTCAGCGGAGTCTTTAATTCAAGTTTCACTTCCTAAGCTGGAAATACACCGGACTTATACACCATTTATGTTAGGGTTTTGCTCTCGTGAAGAGTAAGACCCTAACCGTCGACAAAGTTTTTAGTTTTTAAATAAAAAAGAAAGTAAAGCAATTTTATCCAAATAAGAGAAATAGTATCGAATTTTACAGCAGGAAAGTCAACGTACAACTGAAAACTGACTTTACTGTGGGTTTGCAGGCACTTCCCTTAAATACAGTGGAGTCGTTTCATAACAGCACCTCTTATAACAGCATGTGCTGAATAACGTCAGGAAATTCGCTCCACCTTGTACGTGGAATACATATTAATTGTGTACTCTATAACCGCATTCCTTTTATAACAGGAAAATGTTGGGTTCCGTTGGACGCTGTTATAGAGAGACTCCACTGTAGTGGCTTCTCACGGTAACAATGGGAGAATCACTTGACATTTACCGGAAATTCTACGAACATTCGGAAAATATGTTCATGTTGTTATGTTTATTTTTATTTGCTGGTTACGTACTAGTCATATCAAGACGTATAACAGAACAACCTGTCTTGTCCAGATAAAACAATTTATAATAGCTCAAAATTCGAGAGAAAGAAACACGTAAACGTTATCCGGAAATAAAAATAAAAAGCAAGGAGACACGACAATTTATATATGTTGTCCAAGCATCCGGCTACAAATGTGGTCTTATCTGTCTGTGATAACAGTGAATTATATATTCATGGGAGGGTATCACGGAATTTCCTCATTTCTGTTCCAAATTGAATCAAGTAATAAAAAATATCAGAATCAACTGAAATGCCAGATCATGGCTAATCATAGCCTCGTGGTATGATTGTGTATGATTGTGCACGCTAACTCAATCAGAAATACAGTGGTCATAACCAAAACGCAGGCGGAACACAGCCTAAATAAATTCTGAATGTTCTCAATAGTCAAGATGAACTCAGTTCCTGGAGCTCGACCGGCGAGTTGAGCATCCGGAAGGTGATAGCATTGTGGTAAATAGCGAAGTTTGTCCCATTTGACCCAGAAGTTGTGAAACCCGGCAGTGAAGATGCTTTCCACGCGCAGCCAGAGCTTTCTCGTCAACCTCCGGGGCAAGTTCCAGTCCTGGACGTACAGATACTCCGCTGGGCTCAAGAGCATATCCTCCCACTCACTCCAATCAAAGACGAGCTTCGGATCCACAGCCATTTCCTGCTCAACAATGTTCCAGTAGAAATTTAATTCCTTGCTCAAGACGATAAGCGCCGTTTTAGGCTTGGACAGCTCCGTTCTTAATGCGCTGCGTAATTCTCCGGTGGTGATGCACTTGAAATCCCAATTTTTAGCCCGCGTTATCGATGGCTGTGCTGACATTAGCGATCTGTATCGAAAACCAACTAGGCTTTCATGTTTAAAGAAAGTTAGTTGCCGTCCACAAAATTCTATCCTACAGTTCCGAGGACAACTCTGGTCTCCATCGTTGTATTTATTTTGCATCGTCATACAATTCTGTTGGACGTAAGCGTGGTTCTTGGGGGACCTGTGGTCTCCTCCGGGAACATACAATGTAAAGTTGTCGAGGTCATATAGCTTCTCGTGTGGCATGAAGATTTGCTCACCCACCGTATATTGACAGCTCACGGAGCTTTTGTAGTACATGGACAGAATCATTCCCATGAGGATCCACGTGATGAGATGCAACTGTAGAGGAACATTCGCGGACTCAACGGAACTGTCTCCCAAAATGGATCCCTGATCAAGTAAATAGCCGAAGGAATCCACGCAAATATCCATCACCGTCATTCGTTTTTTTGTTCGCAGTAGACGCGCGCAGACGCAGGCACCCACGAAGGCCAACGTTAGAAACATCCAAGTTCGGCTGCTAAAAGGCTCCGTGTAATCATTTTGTCCAGAATTTATGCGAACGGCTCCATCGGACGATATAATGTGGACGCCTTCTCGGTATTGGAGCGGAATGAAAGTTAGATGATGTCCGTAGGCGTAATTGCTGTGTTTTCTCGTAGTGATCTTCGGCAATGCTTTTGGAACGTTCCACACGCTCCCACCGGAGACATTCACGTCCTGCATCAAATGATGGTACATGGCTTCGTAGGATTTGCAGGTGTTTTGTCGATGAAAGGGTGTTGCTCTCCGTTGGATTTGGAGGGGATATGCTACCAGCACCAAGTCAATGTCGGCCCACCAATTGCTAGCAGCCGTAGCTGAATTTGCTTCCCAGTGTTGGTGCATGCGCTCACCGCAACTTTGGAGAGCGCAAGGCATTCTAAGGTGTTTCTCAGACGATATTTGTCTGTAAATGGTAGAGCTTCTTACACTGAGCACGGTCAATGATGATTCTAGCTGGTATTCGATCAGTAGTAGTGGAACCTCGAGAGAAAATCTTCCCGGAGTTAAATAAAAATTATAATTGCTTAATACGACTGCTATATGGATAGGCGCAGCTCCGAAATATACGTGGAAGATGGGTTTGCGCGATATTTGGTGCAAAACAACTTCGTTTGAGTTGTCCAGCCTCCAAAAGCTTGAGTAAATCTTGAATGTAAGCAACTTTTGAAGGCAGCCGGGGAAGCACCACATGCGCTCATTGGGATTGCAGGGTGTAATATTTACGACGAGGAATAAGCTTAGTGTCCGCATTTTCAGGGCCGGATCCGGATGCAGAAGTGTTTGGGGATAGCACTGGATCTGACAAAGCCAAAAACTGGGTAGGTTGTACAAAATGAATGGCATCGTCATTTGAGCGTACGCGCCCTCCGCGGAGGATTTGAAGATGGTGACGAAAGAACCGGGATATTGGTTGATGAGGATATCTACTGGGAGGGAAGGGTTGGATTGGACACGTAATTTACTTCCCTGCTTTTCAATTACGGTTGTTCCTACGGATATTATCATAAGAATCCAAATGCGCCCCATGGCAACGGCTGTGCAAATTTGGACGGCGTAAATTTTTTTATCTTTGAAATTTTCTTCGACTTCGCGGGAATTCTGAAGGTCCAATGATTTGGAATTTCAAAATTTTTGTTGAAATTGCTTCTGAATTGTACACAACCGTTTGGGATTTTATTTTGCTGGGTGTAATTGGACGAAAGTAAACAAATGCATTGTTTCTCTTATTCTGTAATAACTCAGACGTGAGAATGCGTACGTACACACAAGATACAAATAGGTATGCTATTAGTGAGGTAATGTTTCCGTTCTTTTCAGTTATTATTATATCACTAACACCCCAAAATATGGTCGGGTTTTTATCGTTCTACAAATACAATGGATTCTCTCTATAACAACTCTCTTTATAACAACATTTCTATATAACAATATTATTTTTTCCACCCTTCGTACATGTAAAGTACATATGTAATGTTCCATACAACAACATTTCCCAGTGACAATATTTTTTTCCTTCCCTTCAGTGCTGTTATAGATAGACCCCACTGTACATACAAATTTAAAAAAAATAGATACAAAGCTATTAGCTATTATTACGGGAAAAAGTAAACACAGTGAGGCGAATTTGTCCGCAAGAAAGAATGATCCATCCATTATTTTCCAGATATTTGCCATTATCATTCTCTGAATCCACAAAAAAGATCCAATTATTATACGTGCCTGCGTTTACTCCATTAAACTCCTTTGAGAGGTACCGTCAAAGAAAGCATTTTCACAACTGCCGTAAAATGCTGTATGTATACCTATACATATTTGCATATCATTTTGATCTCTCTCATGACTGTCGCCTGCTGAATTGCAGAACGGAATCTACTCTTTGTCGCGTCAGTTGGCTGTCGGCTTAGTACAAACGAAATCCCAATTAAGTAATTACTTTTAAAACGTTCGTCCCCATGCAGAATGCATGGGGAAAACCCGAAGAAATTGTTTCCTTCTGTTAAGAAGTATTAATCGTATTCACTCACACACGGTAATTATTTCTTGGTCGAAATGTACCTACTATTATATGGACGGACTTCATGCTTCAAAAATATACATCTGCACTGATGCACAAATGCATGCATTTGCCTATTCCCTAAACCCTTTAGCAAAAAAAAAACTTTTGGAAGAAAATCCTTTCGAAAAAAAATTCTTTGGAAGGAAATCCCTTCGCAAAAAATCCTTTGGAAGGAAATCCTCTAGGAAAAAATCCTTTGGAAGGAAATGTATAGACACACGCCGCAAAGTGATGTTTCCAAGTGGTTAAGAAAGGACAGGCCGCAACGAACCGTGTCACTACCGCCGTGGGAGGAGAAGATGATGAAAGTGTCTCATCCGGACGTCGTCCTCCGTCGGTGACTCGAAATCCCCCAAAAAGACAAAAAAGCCTCCGAGTGAGTGTCTGTGTTCAAAATGATGAGATTCCTCCTGGTCTCATCCGCCTTTGCATTATTCAACCTGTGTGTGATTGCCCTGGCCTTTGACCAGTTTCACAGTCCGCCGACGCCACCAGCGACCACCCCGCCCCCTCCACCATCTCAAGTGCCGGCGGAGACCCAGCATTACGTGGAACATTACCAGCCGCCCTCGCCCCCTCCGGGCTACGTGGAAGAGGTGGGCTATTCCTACCCGCCACCGCCACCTCACACACCGCCCCCACCACACTATCCCCCTCCAGTCTATCATCATCCAGTGTAAGTTCCCTTTCTTTGTCCAGTCACCCCTGGATTTCTTCAAGTATTATAGTAATAGAAACATTTTTGTTGGTGTGTCCAGTGAAAGTCGGGAGCCCTACCCGAGTTCGTCGTACGGATGGCCGTCGTACGCGCCCGTGGCGCAGCAAGATCACCATCATCATCATCACCAGCAGGCTCCAGCTGGCTGGGGCTGGAGCGGAGGCGGCGGGTCCTCACATCACGCCGCACACGATTTCCGATCTTACTTCGATATCGCCCTCACGGCCCTTGCTTTCCTCTCGTTTGGCATCTTCCTCCTTAACCTTCTTCTTAATGCTCTTTTGGTTCGTCCATTTTAAACCTCCTTTTGTTATACTACAGTGGAGTCTCTCTATAACGACACTGAAGGGAAGAGGAAAACATTGTTACAGGGAAATTTTATTGTGTACATATATAGAACATTACGAAGGATGTACGAAGGGCGGAAAACATAATATTTTTGTAGGGAAATGTTGTTATAAAGAGACTTGTTATATGGAGATTCCATTGTATGCACTTTCATATAAATGCATGTCCTATAGAAACGTCTTGTCTTTCTTTCCGCATTTCAATTAACTTTGTGGGCCAATTAGTTCTTGGAATTTTCTGTGTTGAGCAAGTTGACCGATGAACTATGTCTAGTCGACTGTGACTATAGCAGCACTCTATCTGTGCATAAAATTGTGCTGTTATAGCGAGATACTAGTATATAAGATTGGGTAAAAAAATAATATTAATGTATCCAGAAATCCAGACCAATTCCGGGTACATATTAGCTTGATAATTTAATGAAATATATCAATATTACGCAATTTTAGTAAAAATGTTGAACTTTCGTTGAAATAAGAATAAATTTGTGTTATTAAAAAGTGCAAATGCTGTTATAGAGAAAAAGTTAATTTTAATGGGATACTTGATGGTGGCTGAATGCTGCTATAAAAAGAAACTGCAGTTAGAGTGAGAAAAATGTGGTCTAGGGAAGGAAAAATCCTGCTGTTATAGCAAAATGCTGTTGTAGCAAGGGCTGTTATAGAAGGAGCCGTTTACATTACATATAAAACTTGCGGGGGGATCGTAGGATGTTGTTATAGTAAGAGTGCTTTTATAGAGAGAGCTGTTATAATGGGAGTCGGCTGTATCGGTCAATTTGACCTCGGAATTTATTTTTGTCGGCCAATTTGACTCTGGAAATAAATTTACGTATATATAAATATGAAATTCATTTACTTTTATTATTTTTCTACAGTTTTCGGGCTTGCTTACATTCACCGGCTCGGGTACAGGTAAGACCAAGTCAGCCAGGAATTCCCCTCTTCTTCATAAACTCTTGTTTTCGGCATAATTTTTGCTCATTCTTATTCAAAAAGGCTTTTTTTGGCTTAATTTTTGCGCATCAAAGTTTTTTGTATTTTTATTCCAATACATTTTTTTGGTTGGAAAATGCAATTATTTTTTTTAACTCATCTAAGCAAAGATACATTTTGACCCAAAAAGTGTGTCATTTTGAACGAATTTTGGTTGATTTGTACGATTGCCATTTGAATTTTGAGGCACGTACACGGGAACGGGAACTGGAACTGGAACGGGGACTGGGACAGGGACCGGGACAGGCACGGGGACGGGTCAAACAATGACCATGACCTACGTGACCACGACGGGTGGGGAAACCACCGGGGGCGGGGGATCCATCACCGTCGGGGGTCGTGACCTTAAAAATAGCACTTACTCTAATTCAGATCATAGCCACACATTCTATTCACGAAAAGGAGGTTAGCCCATCAGAATGCTTCCAATTATTGCAGGATAAAGTCTCCGAAAAAATCCACAAAATACGGGGTTGTATTTTGATTTTTGATAATTAACTGTTACTTTTTATTAACAGCTTCTTCCAACGCCAACAAAGTCATTGGTGGGTCTTTTCCGGATTTTTGCATTTTTAACCATTCTTACTTTTTTTACCGTAAATACCATTTTTTACGGCTAAATTTTTGCATATTTTTGGCAAGAATGCACTTTTTTGCGGCAAGTTCGGTTTTCGAACGTGAGCTACAGTCAATTGTCTTTATCACGGTTTAGCAAGATGCAGATGTAACCGTTATAGCGAAAAACCGTTACAGTGGAGTCTCTGTGAACAACACTGAAGGGAAGCGGAAAAATATTGTTACTGGGAAATGTTGTTATATAGAACATAAAATATGTATGTACTTTGCGAAAGGCAGAAAAAAAAGTTGTTATATAGAAATGTTGTTATAAAGAGACTTGTTAAAGAGAGACTCCATTGTATTTGAAATAATGCAATAACTGTTATAAAGAAAAACGTATGCGTGTGCGGTCTGGCAAAAAAGCAAAAAAAACCATATACGAACATTTGAAGGCGGCCTAAAACCGTGTAGTGAAAAATCACGCGGGTTTCAAAATTTGGGAAAAACACTTATAATGCCAAAAATATTTGAAGGCGTGGCCTAAAACAGTTACAGTGGAGTCTCTCTATAACAAATCTCTTTATAACAACATAATTTTTAAATCCCTTCGTACACGTAAAATGCATATTTAAAGTTCTATATATCAACATTTTGCTGTAACAATATTTTTCGCCCTTCTCTTCAAAGTTGTTATAAAGAGACTCCACTGTACAGTGAACAACGATTTGTCGCGGGGGATTCAAAACTTCCCCGTTACTTCGAAAAAACGTAAAAACACTATAATTGAGAGCGACTTCCTCCTTGATAATCTCTCCAAGGGGTTGGTGAACACCGTTATAACGCGAAAATCAATATACCTATAAGTAGGTCCGTGATGAAGATAATTGACTGTAGTATAAATTGTATAAAGGGCAGGCATATAATATTTGAATTATCCATAATGCACAGCGGAGGAGGAGAATCGTCGACGGCAGAAGCTGCAACAGCAGCAGGAGGGGCATTCCCGCCGGAAACGAAGGATATTATTCGAGCCCCGACTTGACCCCGTGTCATCCATGGACTCGCTGGCCCTGTCCATCCTCAAGTCCATCGACACCATGATCGAGCGACACGAGTGCGTGGGCAGGGCATTTTGCGACACCAACCGGCATGCCCAAATCATCGGCAGTGGATTCCAGTTCCTCGTCCCACTTTGCAGGTTCGTTTCCTTCGGAAACCCTCTTTTCCACCCTCTTTCTCGGGCTAATTAGCTCATTAGTGAAAACCTTGAAATTATCTTCCTAAAATGTAGTTGTTTCACAGTTACCAGAGAACGGCGTCTAAATTAAATACAAATTTCAAACTGTACTTTCTTTTAGGGATGCCCATATTTATGTACACATCTACATTTTTTTGTATATTTTTTTAAATATTTTTGTAGATATATATATATATTTGTATATATTTTTGTATAATGAGGTACATGTAAGCTATGAAATGTTGACCGAGGCTCCTTTCCCACAGCATGAGCGTGTCATACATGACGAAGAAGCTGGGCTGGCCTCACAGCGTGTGGGATCACGTGGCCGGGGTCCTCCTGGGCGTTGGTGAGACTAATTGCCAGAACCATTTCCCGCACTGCTGACGTCCATCATACGTCCAATTAAATAAATCATATTCTAATGTGGAACATTAATGTCAATTAACCTTGGTAATGACCGTTTTTGAAGCAAGACTGAGTATGTGTGTGAGGAGTACAGTGTTTTTTTTTTAAATATCATTTATTTAGCATTAAGTACTCTCCTTTTGTCATGCAAAGGAGCGGTTTATGTATGTGCGTGTTGTGTGAACAGATGTTCCAACTGTGACAAGGATCGATGGCGGAATTGTCGCGTGTGGGCAAATTTAGTCAATGTAACTGTATGGGTCTTTATGCATTAATATAAAAAAAGTGAGGTAAATTTGTAACTTCAATTGAAATAATAAAATTAGAGGGCAAGAATGTCCTTCCAACACACTTGGATTCCCCGTTTAAACGCTGTGGGTACACATTTAGTTTGGATAAACGTGGGCATGAAAATTTAATTAAAAGATGCTCAACTATAAATACCGTTGAATATAAACGTGAGCATAGAAATTAGATTAGAAGATGCTCAACTAAATACATACCGATTAATAATACAATTTGCGGAAATAATTCCTGGCATTATTATCGTATGACGAAAGCCAATTTGAAGACCAATATTTACTCGCATGTTTGGTTTTTCCTGAGAAAAATCTATGTGAACAATTGATAATGACGAATAACTGTATGATCAGATTTTTTTTGGTAAAAGTTTGTATACTGTTTTGTCGAGGGCAACACCTGGTAATTGTTAAAATCTGGAATTTATCTATACACTTATTTTCACCAAAAATATGTGAGAGGACGTGCTGTATCTATATTATGTGGAAGGGTAAACAAGCAGACAAAAGTCCCCTTACTACACATTGAACCAGGTACTATAATTCCAGATTTAATTATTGACAAAGTCACAAGCATTAATTTTTGCGAATGAAGAATGTTTTTTTATAATTGATTGTCAACAAATTATTATTGTACTATGAATTATACAGGTTTTAGGAAATTTTCCGATTTCCTGGAAAGCTTAGTTGAGAATGTTTTGGCCCTATAAAAGTCCAGAGCATCGCTGCCATTCCCATAGTTGATTGGAATATTGCTTGAATTTAATTCTTCTTCAAGCGCAAGTAAAATGTTGCTGCAAGTTGCCATTCTCCTTTGCACGGGGACCGCCCTGGCCAGTAAAGACTAAAGACGTTTTTCTTCATTTTATTGTATTATTATTTATTAATGACAGAAAATATAGATTGTGAGTGACAAGAATTTTATCTTATTTTTGACAGAGTACAACGGCCCATCTAACCAGGCGGGCTTGAACCTCATTAAGGAATTCGAGGGCTGGCGCCCAAATTTCTACATCGATCCAGTGGTATAAAAATATTTATAAACGCTATTTTTATTGGGACAACCACTCTACGATTCTTTTTTCGAAAAAAATTTGTTTAAAAAAATGTTTTTTCAGAATCAAAATGTAATGAAGAATTTTTTTTAATTTTTCAAAAATTGCACTTCCAAATTATAAAATTACTTTTTTTTAAACGTTAGTATTTTATAGTTGAAATTTTGACGCAAATGTCAAAACGTTTGGCAAATTTTACTTGATTTTTTTTTAATCTTGTGTTTGAAATTTTGCTTTTAGAAATTATGCTGTCACATATTTGAATGTCCACAAAAATTGTTTTCCAAAATTTAATTTTTGAGTGCGTCAAAATTTTCGAAAAAATAATGCATAATATGGTTGTCCCTACTTATTTCTATTCATGTTGGATACCTTAAAAGTTTAAATAAATTTGTGCCGCAGGGCGTTAAAACCATCGGCTACGGACACGCCTGTCATGCGAACAATTGCAAAGTGCCCATAAACGGGAAATATCGTCCGCCGCTGTCCAAAGCCGAGGGCGAGGCTCTTTTAAAATCTGACCTGGCGTCCTACGAGTCCTGCGTCAAGAGGTCAGTGACCTATTCGGGACTGAATGCAAATCAGTTCTCCGCCCTGGCCTCCTTCACCTTCAACCTGGGCTGTGGCAGCCTCCAGAGTTCCACCCTCTTGAAGAAGCTCAATGCCGGGGACACGGCAGGGACCTCCCGGGAGTTCGCCAAGTGGGTTAAGGGCGGCGGGAAAACGCTGCCGGGATTGGTGCGCCGGCGCGAAGCGGAAAGAAAACTTTTCTGCGCGTCCGGTGGTTGCGGCGGATCTGGCGGTGGGGGCAGCAGTTGCAGTGGGACAGTATCCACAACTTCCCAGAGCTTGACCGTCCGGAAGGAACCAAACACTTCGGCGGCCGTGGCTGGGTCTCTGGCGAAGGGGGCGAAAGTCAGTATTAGCGGGAGGGTGAATGGGGCAAACGTCTCGGGGAATAGCCACTGGTTCAAAGTGCCCAATGGCTACGTCTCCGCCTTCTACATCTCGCCCTCTGGCTCCGCCTCTTGGTGCAAAAAGTAGGCCAACATCTTCTGATGTTTTTCAGTGACATGGGAGGTACAGATTTTTGCAAATTTTGATTTTTGCGAAGAAAGTATAAATTGTTCACAGCTGTGCTTCCCTTGTTATTTTTCTCTGACCGAGGAAATAAAGATTTACATAAAATAAATTACTCACGCGCTTACATACATGATTGCAATTATTTTTTGAACACGAAATTTAGACATGTGTTAGATTATTAGGTTCCGACCTTGCTTTAAGCAAAACTTTGTGCTTATTGTGTGCAAATCACTCTATCTTACGTTTCACGCAAAGCCGTCCCAAGAATTAAAAATGTTTCGGCGAAATTGGGCGCATATTTTGGCAAACAACCAGGAACCAAATTGCATATCTGTTTTGGATTGATTTTAGATTTGATTTGATTTTTGATTTTGAATTGATTTTGGGAAGGATATTTGTTCCATTTCTGGATGCATTCTCTAACGGAGTTTTTGTGACGGAATTCGTAAGATCAAAGTTGACCAAGTGCCACCAATGCTATCAGACGGTGAGCTTTATCTTATCTATATAGATAAGGTATGCAGCATCCAAGGGAACCCAAAATTTTGCTCTTATAAAAGGAATGCTGTTAGAGAGAACACAATTTAATATGTATTCCACGTACAAAATGCGGGGAATTTCCTGACGTTATTCAGAACATGATGTTATAAGGGGTTCTGTTATGAAGAGACTCTTTGGTATAGATTATGGCTGAATAAATGTATGGAGGAGTTTCTTTAGAAATTACAATGCATTTTTCAGCGTTCTTGAAAATGCAGGGACAGACGTCGACGCATTCATGAAAGTCTTTAATCTGTTTGCTCCAATAGCATAAATACATATATATGCATTAATGACTACTATTACTACAACTATGTACGTACGCATTTGTCCTTCCCAAAGGATGTGAGAGATGGTTGAGAAAATATAACTATATATAGATAACTAAGTCGCAGAATTAGCAACGCTCGGCAAGTCTGATGAAGTTAAGTCTTGGTTACTATACTTGACACTTTATCCATTCAAATCAAGCGTCCTTTTTTTCTCCATTTTCATATGAAACACTATTTCCATGTTTGTCATTTCCCCTCGTAACTGGAGAGCTTTCTTTTATGAACATTGACTTGAACAAGACGCCTTTTTGCCAAGTGTTAGATGACATTAGCCCTGCAGTAAAAAAAGTGGCTGTAAAATAAAAGCACTTGTAAATAGAGCTGTGCCATTACCGTTTACTGGGTTTATAAGCACCATTAACAATTACTACTGCTTTTTCATGTAATTTAAAAATTTGTCCTTACAATTACTGCGATTTGGTTTTACGACTACTTTTTAGGTTTTGTATTACTCCGTCCTGCGCCAACCCCAATAACAATTACTCCTTTATTATTCAGTTAAAGTTCAATTACTGTTCACTACGTATATGGTCTCAGAATTATGCCCCCATGACTAAGCCAACACGCAACGCTCAGTGAATGGTTGAGTCCTGTTGTAACGTAAAAATATTGTTATTTCGACGACTCCATGACCAATGCATGATGCCATGTATTGATTCCGGAGACAAAGCAGAAATAAACATGAGACACAAAAACAAGAGAGAAAATGGCGGCGTGATACGGTGTACTCTCGCGACAACAACCCCGGGGGGACAAAAATGGTTGTGGAAAAGTTATTATATGGAACATTTAATATGTACACTTCATTTACGAATAGGGATCAAAAATAAAGTTGTTATACGGAAAAAGTTGTTACAAGGATAGTTGTTATAGAGAGAGTCCACTGTAATGCGACTGTGCGGTAGAGATATTTGTATATGTCATTATGTATTGAAAATGGGGTCGTCGAAATTAAAAATGAAAGCTTTCGCCATGTTAAATCCCATACGAAATTTCGGTGTAGTAAGGGTCCCCCCTTTGGTATGTTTTTCGAATTTTTGGAGTTTAAAATTATTTTCTCCCACGCTGGGGGTCGTACTGTTTGCATATTTGGTAGTTCACCGAGGTGGTGAATGGGTGGAAAAAAATTTCAGACTCGAACGGCTTTTACGCTTGGTGGCCTTTACTTGAGAGTTATTTCCACTGAATTCAATTAGCGTAATCATGAAGGCATAAATGCGCATGGAATATCAGAAGTGAATAGAGAAGCAAAGAACGTATTTCACTAACAAGGAGATAAATTAACTGATGTTCGCTAACGGCACATGACCTCTGAGGGTACTGCTTGCGTATGCCTAATAGACAAATTTTTTCTATGTAATGTTTCTTGTTACAAAACAAATAATGCAGAAAAGGAATTTCTTGAGAAATTTTGTTATCGCTTTGGTTTAAATGCATTCCATTATAGAGGAGACATAATATTTCCACGTGTATTGACGGTTATGGTTACATTTGAAGCACGCCAAGTATGAGGAAAGATCCAGATTAATTCCGACACAAGCACAGTCACACGTCTGCCCAAGTGTCACCTGGACTGTCCGAAATGTCCGGCAAATTTTGTCTGATCCTTATTCTTCTTGTTTCAACGTCAGGCTGGTCGGTCACCGAGAAGTCCTTGGAGGATGTAGGTGAGTAAGTTTTTTTTCTTAGCGGTTACAGTGGACCCTCTCTATAACAACTCTCCTTATAACAACTTTTTCTCTATAGCATCTTTATTTTTCAGCCCTTCGTATATGTAGTGTATATATTAAATATTCCATATATAGAAACTTTTCCAAATAACAACCATTTTGCCCGTCCCTTCAGCGTTGCTATAGCGAGAGTCCACTGTACATATGTATACGAAAATATTCTATTCCGGAAATATTTTCACTTGGGGATAACAACAACTCGATTTCTTACAAAACTTGTGGTTCGATGCATGTCAAAGCCTGAACTGAATGAAAATATGCAGTTCGAGCCAATTTTCTTGATGACGCTAATAAAAATTAGTTCGATTCAATGGCATTGTCTGATTAGAATCAAGAATCGATTTATTTAAATTTATTCTAATTTCAATACGACATTCGTTTTCAGTCTTAGTAAATTTTAAACAATCTGATGAATGCCACTTTAAACAAAAGCAAGTAATCTTGACACAAATCCTGCCGTTGGCTTTAATTCTATTTGGACGCCTATCGATCGAATGAATCAAGAGTTACATTCTATAATTTCTCATACATGAATGTTTGCGTTTTTTCATGGCTGTCTTTGAATCCACCAAACGTGAATTGGCAGTGAGTGATCTGAATCAGGATTTTCAAATCTTCATACGAGACGTTTCGGTGTTTGCGAGGAAAATGGAACTTTCTATGCAAAACATGGAAGATAAAATGGAAATTTCAATGCAAAACATGGAAAACAAAATGAAAATTTCTTTGCAAAACATGGAAGACAAAATGAAAATTTCTATACAAAATCTGGACAGCGAAATGAAGCTTTCCGTAAAAGACTTGAAGAGCGAAACAACGGAAAATACACAAACCATGGAGACTCTGAAGACCAATGTGCAATTTTCCATGCAAAATCTGGAGAATAAAACTAAAGTTTCTGTACAAAACGTGGAGAACAAAATGAAAATTGAAATACAAAATCTGGAGAGCAAAACAAAAGTTGCTGTGCAAAACATGGAGAATAAATTGAGCGCATCTATCAACGATCTGGAGAGCAAAACAAAACTTGCTGCGCAAAACACAGAGAATAAATTGAGCACGTCTATCAAAAATCTGGACAGTGAAGTGAAACGTTCTACGGAAAACCTGAAAACAAGGATGTCCACAGCTGAAAAAAACACAGGTAATTCTTATTTACATACTTTGATTCAAAAATGAAATAGGTATAAATAACCAAATTTGGTAAATTAAATGTATCCGGAGGTTAATTTATCACATGAATATATGCAAATGTGAAAATTTCATGAAAATATGACTATTCGTGTCAGCGATATGACGTATGACACTTGAATAGAAATAAATACTCACAAAAGCTTCTTTCCACACTAAAACCATTCTTGATGCGTATATAGCGTAATCAAGATAATTACTAATTTGTTAATGCAATATGTTTCCATGCATATTGTTTGAAATTTTTGGAAAATGTATAAATGACGTATCTGGAAAAATCTTATTTCAAAAATGCAGACCATACTTTTTTAAGCTATAGTAAACATATGAAACTTATTATTAAAGTAATTATTTACATTTTTCGGCAATAATAATGCACATGTATTATTCGGAGAAAAGATAGGTACTGTCTATGATTCACAAAGCTCATATACGGTGGACTCTCGCTATAACAACCCTGAAGGGAAGTATAACTGAGGTTGTACCCAATTGTGTTATGTATTGGAACAAGCTACAGTGGACTCTCTCTATAACAACTCTCGTTATAACAACTTTTTTTCTATAACAACTTTATTTTTCAACCCTTCGTATATGTAGTGTACACCTTAAATGTTCCATATAACAACTTTTCCATGTAACAACTATTTTTGCCCTTCCCTTCAGATATATACGAAAACATATACGAAGGGTTGAAAAATAAAGTTGTTATCGAGAAAAAGTTTTTATAACGAGAGTTGTTATAGAGAGAGTCCACTGTAGCCTGTTCCAATGCATAACATAAATAATTAGTAAATAATTGAAAAAATGCAAAAGTAAACTGTCTCGATTTGTTTGCAGAGCAACTGACTTACAACGTAGCTGCTGTCAACAATTTCGCGCTCGGTCTCAAAGGTAAGCAAAGGAACTAGTGCTATTCCAATCCCAAAGTGACTACTGCGTGATCACTGATCAGTTAACACAATGATATCTCTCATGATGTGGTCCATTGCCACTTACATATGTATTATGTGCACACATTTCATCATTGCAGATACAAACATATATACAACTGCGCCTCAAGTCTATTTTTACGGGAAAACGAACAAGGATGGTAAATTTATTTTTATCACCACAAAAAACGAGCTAAAATTCTGCTGGGATTTCGACGTTCTCAACTTTGTATATACACAGATGAACTGACTGTCTATAACCGAGATGCACTTATGCCGGGACCAGGATGCGTTTCGTATCTGGGCTACCATCACCGTGGTAAAATCAGATCTATGGACACGGTCAGTTATAGTTGCGTCCGGATTTACTTGCATAGCTCAGACTGCACTGGGAAGAACTCGCTGGTTAGTCCATTCAATCATTCCGGTCTCGGTTGGAGGTTGGTGACTCCAGATGGAGAATTTGTTTTAGAGGATAATCTAGAAAGTTTCGGAGCGAATATTGGTTCCGTTTCTAATTGCTTTCTCTGAACACTGACAAATACATCTGAACATAAATGTATTTGCCAAGGCTCGCTTATATCCATCCATATAGCTATAGCTATACATAGTATGCCTTTACGTCAATATTGGACATGAATGCCATTTATTCACGTCTAATTGTCCGATTCTTAAGTATAAATCCCTTCTAGCTAAGATTCTTGCAATAATTACGCACACTGTTTGCAGTTTTAAATGAATATATTTTGCTCAGTTCCATTTTCTCATAATATATGCTGGCCGTCCTTCGGAGACCACGGTGAATCCGGTACATCCAAAGATAATTATAAAACACGTATCCGTTATTACATCCTCTACCTTTGTTACTTACGCCTCCACTAACATACCGAGGATTGCAAACTTTTTCTGGCCCTGAGATTTTTTCCTTGTTTCCGTAAAAATTCTCTGATCTGTAAACAAAAATCCCTGAATATAAATGCCCAGTAGCCCTCTATTTTCGTTTATCAGCAACTTCCCTGAAAATTTCTTTCGTAATTCTTGTGGAAGTATTTTTCCCAGTTTCCTATGTGCGATTTGGACATTTGTTAATTTTTTTATCGAAATTTCCCTTAAACTGATCGTTTTTAACAAGTTCCGAGAAGTATATCAGTTTGTCTTAAAATGATCATTTTTACCAATTTCCCTGAAAATGTATCCAAATTTGTCTTAAACTGAGCACTTTTAGCAATTTTACTAAATATGTACATCACAATTTGCCTTAAATGAGCATTTCTAGCTATTTCTGTGAAAATTTGTATCGCAATTTGCCTTAAATTATCATTTTTAGCAATTTCCTTGAAGTTTTGTCCCTGAAAATTTTCTTTTTAGCAGTTTTCTCTACTTTCAGATCCGATAGGATTATGTTTCCTGATTTGTATCTGATTCTACGCCGGCTCATTGGGATTTTACACTTATGTTAGGAAACGCTGTTACAGTTATACAATGGTGGAATTTGTATGTAATTTGAAATAGACAACAAAACAGTGACCAAGTATGCGTACGAAATACGAATTTTGTAATTTATGATAAAAAACCATTACATATACATATGGAGAAATGGTGAAAGTATTTGAAAACGGGAACTTATTCTGTATATTATAACAAGGCGTAGACTATAGTGTTGTTATCCCGGCAGAATGCGTCAAAATCAAGCTTCCGGAATTGCTAAGCAAGAATACCTATATCTATGTATTGGTGTCTTTTTCACTTTCCGTCTGTTTCTTGTTTCCTTTTTATTAATCGTCTCTTTCTTTCCTTGCTCTTTTCGTCTATTTCTTTACTGCTATAGGTTTTACTTTTTTACTATAAAGGGTGTTTTGTATAAACGCGTGTCGCATGAACCCATGCAGTTTGCAGTCACTTGTCAGAATTACTAATTTCAGTATGTTACCACAACAAAAACCATTCAGAAATGCTTTTATGTAGCTCGCCATTAAATTTTCAGCTTCAAACACGTCCTTTTGATTTATTAGTGGCTATAAGCAGTTTAATCATTCTATTTTTAGACTTGGCTCGAAAAAATTACCATATAGTTTGTTAAGTTCTTGTTCAATCTGAATGAATATTATTACTCAAGATCCGCAATAAATGTCTGTTTGGAGAAAATGACCTACACTCTACTAAAATATAATGTTTTTCTCACGACTGGAAATGTATAGAAATATCATTGAAAAGCGCTGGGCATGATTTAGAATCAATATTATAATCGTTCTTCTACCCAGTGTAACTCTTTTAAATGTTGTTCAGTGCAATGGAATGTATTTAATCTGACACTGTCGTATTGTGCCCGCTTAATTGTGATCAATTTTGTCTTGCCGTCATTGATTCCTTCCACCAAAAACGTTGCACTTAAGAGCAGCTTCCTCATTCAAGGATTAATACTCCCAGACTCCAAGTAATACTAAATGAACACGTACTTAAGTGCTTTTCTCATCCATCCTTGTCCCAAATAAAGGGATAAGACGGCCCTAAAAACAAACCAGGAGAGAAGAAGCAGGGCGTTTTTTTCCGGGATCCGGCAAGATTAATATTCCAGCTATGTCTGCTGCTCCAGGTCTGGCCCAAGTGTTCTCTGTACTTTCACCATAATATAAAACCCCGGCGGACTTAATGTGAAAAAAAAAACGCGGATGACTTGTCCTTCACAAAGGATATAAAAGCGGATTTAATCTGACACTGTCATATAATATAATATTATATTCTCAGAAAGAAATATCTCATGAAAATGTCTGACAGAGCATTCTGAAGCCTTTATGTATACATAGCTTCATACAAGCCAGCACATGAAATGCGCGCAAAGAGCTCTATAGCTCAATTTTCCCATTCACGATGCGAGATTCATGTGACTTTTGGGAACGAAGAAGATTTTACGGGAGACAGAATCATTGCTGTTTGTACACAAAAGTAACAATGTCACTCCTCATACAATGACATGCCTATAATTTGCTGTTGGACACAATTATCTGGGACTGTCAAGCCACTTTTATCTCTTCCGCAAGCTGTGTGTATGCATTTGCTCTTTCATGCAGCCCTGCGATGGATTTTTCTTGTCACCCCTAAATTCCCTCTCGCTCCCTGCAAGCATCGTCTTTGGAGGGGAATCAACCGGGCATGTTGTCATTGTTAAGTCAATAAGAGTGGAGGGAGTGATACGTAAACAAGTGAATGAAGGGAAGCCCGTAAGCCTTTGTTTATGTTTACAGCATCGATACTCATGTCTGTATTTATGTAGGTACATATTTGTACAGTTGAAAAAAATAATCTCTGCCCATTGTTCACTGCGAAGACTTACATTTAATCGAATCCAATGATTTAGTACTGATTATTGATAGGAAATGGCGCCCAATCTTTTCCCGTGATTTTAAAAGTTGTGAGCATATTTCATGCAGAATGTATGTAGATGCCTGGGGCAATGTGAATCCAGTATTTTATTGTAAGTGCACACGTATAGTCAATTATATGAAGTAATACAGTCAGCTCTCTCTCTATAACAGCACCCTATAAAGAAGCAAATTTTGCCAGTTATAGAGAAGAACCGTTACAGTAAATGAAATTTTATGTTAACAATTGGAGAAGGTTTTTTAGGGGAGAACTTTTTGGTGCTGCTATAGAGTGAGAACTGCTATAGGTAAGGAGGACCGTTATAGGGAGAGTCGACTGTATGTTATATAGTACAATACAATGTGGATACTGGTACTGGTACAGTCGACGGTCTCTATAGCAGCACCCTATAAAGCAGCAGCTTTTGCCCGTTGTAGAGCGGAACCGTTATAGAAAACAGATATTTCTATGTTAACCATTAGAGACAGTTTATGAAGGGAGCTTCTTTTACTGCTGTTATAGAGTGAGAACTGTTACAAGGGAGGCTGTTATAGGAAGAGTAGACGGACATGTGCAGAATAAATAGCGGAAGTCAGTTACAGTCGATTCTTTCCATAATGGACCTCCTTATAACGGTTTTTGCGCTATAACGGTGCTCACCAACCCATCAGAGATTTTCAGTGAGAAAATAACTCTCTATAAAAGTGTTTTTTACAACGGCGTTTTGCTATAACGGGGCAGTTTTGAATCCCCCGCGGTTAATACTTTTTTTCTATAACAGATTTTATTTCTCGCATTGTAACGGTTTTTCCCAAATGAAACCCCGGTGGTTTTTCACATTTCACTATAACGGTTTTAAGTCACACTTTCAAACATTTTCGCACTACAGTGGACTCTCTCTATAACAACTCTCCTTATAACAACTTTTTCTCTATAACAACTTTGTTTTTCAGCCCTTTGTAAATGCAGTGTACATATTAAATGTTCCATGTAACAACTTTTCCATATAACAACCAATTTTGCCCTTCCCTTCAGGGTTGTTATAGCGAGAGTCCACTGTATAACGGTTTGTCTCAAAAGTTTTGAATACTCTATGGGTTTTCATTTTGTTCCATAGCGGTTCTACGCCACGCCTTCGCATATTTCTCTCGCTTTGTATAACGGTTTTTTCACTCCTTTTCCAGTCCCCAGAAGCTTACGGTTTTGTTTTCAACGGTTATTGCATTATTTCCTATAACGGTTTTTCGCTATAACGGTTTAATGCACCTGCATCTTGATAAGTCGTTACAAATAGAATTGACTGTATACAGTGGAGTCTCTCTATTACAAGTCTCTTTATAACAACTTTTCTCTATCTAACAACATTATTTTTTCCGCCCTTCGTACATATAAGGTACATATTTTATGTTCTATATATATAACAACTTTTCCTTGTAACAATATTTTTCGTTTTTCCCTCCACAGTTGTTAAATAGAGACTCCGTTGTATGTATATGTATAAACTTCACTTTGGGAAAGAATAGAAGTCCCGGAAAATTCCGTGTTTCAAGCAGATATTCGCCTGGGAATACGAGAGGGAGAAAGTACATATAGCAATTACAAAATAGATGAACTTGTATAGAGAAAGATCATTTCAGAGAGGAAATGAAGGAGCCAGCCGGGATGAAAAATCATGAATTATACATAAATGCGGATGCCGAGAAAAAACATCGGTGCAATGAGCATTGGGACGGAAAAGAAGTGAAGGTCGAGCTAAATAGCAGGGGCTGTATGAGGGGAAATGGAAAGGCAATCAATTTTTGGATTCGTAAAGAGCAAATAGGATGTCTGAGAAGGAGAAATCAGATTGGATGAGGAGGAAACAAATAAGAAGATTCTACCTATTGTACCGTCCAACTCCATTTCATATGGGTTCCAACCCGAGCACAAAAAACCGTAAAAAAACATGACGTTTCCAGCAAAATAAAATTTATTTCATGCCTTCATACACCATTGTCGTCATTTGTCATCATCAACTGCAGGGAAAGAAAAGGCGCACGTCCTAAAAAGAATTTTCCGGCTCAAATAATTCATGGTGGCATGGAAGCGATATGGAATGATGCTCCCAAGGAGAGACCCGCATACATGTATAATATATATTCCTTCCAGCCCTTTGACTTCTTTTACATTTTCACATGTTGTGGACGCAGGACGTGAAAAGGTCATGAAGGTCAAGGCTGAGCAACTGGACGAGGAGGGGATTGACGCAGGCCTGGATGACGACGATATTCCAAAAAAAGTCCCGCATGAGGCGCATCCAGAGCCAGGGCACGTGGTAGGGACTGACCCAGTCGTAGGGCAGCATGATGATCCCGAGTGGGAGCCAGCAAGTCACGAAGATCCCCGTGAAGATGCAGGAATTCCTCATGAGGCGGGAGCGTCTTGCAAAACTTCCTGTTGTTGATTGCTCACCCTGTGCATGCAAATTCGTATTGATTATACCGTGTGTTCGCCGAAAAACGCAACCAGCTCTCCCGCTTATAACTTCTCTATAGACAGGCGTAGGCATACGAGCACTAGCTTGTTGGAAAGCTAAGATGTCAACCTTTCAGAATTGATACGTATTTTGATTCCAAAATGGCATGTTGAAAAATTATGGGATGTGAAGCGCCTGAAAAATATCACGTGTTAAACATTGGAGGTTAACAAATCAAAAACTATCTTTAATGACATTACATTGCATTCGAGGATTTTGTTCCAGTTGATAGTGGAGTATGTCTATAACAAGTCGCTTTATAACAGCATTTCTTCGTAACAATAATATTTTTCCAGCTGCTATATAGTACATGTAATGTGGATATTTAATGCTCTATATATAACAACTTTTCCCGATATAACAATGTTTTCCGCCCTTCCCATCAGAGTTGTTATATAGAGACTCCACTGTAATGCTAAATTTTATAAATATATTTTATATAATAAATAAAGCAGCATATTTTATATAATAAAATTTGTTATAAAAACATTATATAAAATAAATATATTTTTATTAAAAATTAATAATAGCTGACTCCGATATTTGATTGATTTGTTAACTCCATATGTTTAGCAAGTGATTTTTTTTTTCACGCGTTTCACATCCCGTAATTTTTAAATGGAAAGGTTTGGAATCAGAATACTTATCAATTCTGAAAGCTTGACTTCTTCGCATTGCGACAAACGAATGATAGTAATGATCTCTTGTCTTCAGCTTAATGCAGAATTAATGAAAACCTTAATGCCGCTGAGCCGGTTGCGCTTTCCGGGAAACATACGGTATATACGTACATAAATAAATGTGAGGGATATGTAATCTTATGTCTCTCAAAGACAAACTTAAATTTTAAAATTGTATAAGCATGCAAGCTAAAATAAACAAACATTTCGGTAACAAAAGCACAAAAAAAGCCTGGTGAGATTCCCTTCCCAGAAAGCACTCTCATCTTTTACTGGGGATAATCAAATCCCCTGAAAGTTTTCGGGATCCCCATGCAGCCTCATTCTTCTTCGCCTTGCTCCATATGTAATAGTACAGAGGGAAATGGAAAGCAAATCGATCCTATGCTTTCTCCTCCACTTTAACCGCACTGTCACTGAGACAAGATGAAAAGTGCTGGGAGTAACTTTTTTTCTTCCGTATGGCCCCAGGATATTCCATGGCTCTTAGCACATGAACGAGGTTCCAAGAAAGGATATGTCCCCCTAGATAATATGATGCAACTATGCTGCAAAATAGAACAGGCATATTTCCCATACTGAATTTTATTGTGGATCTACAGGAAAACAATTCATTCGGATCCGACCAGCATTGGCCGAGTTATGGGAGTTTTTTCTAGAAACAAAAATTAAATTTTCGACCTTTATTTTTTGTTTCTGCATTTAGGGACAATAGTTTTTAGTATTCTCCCAACCGTACAAAATGGGGCAAACGTGTTTTCTGAGCGGAATTGTTTTGCAAATGTATAAAAAATATTTCTATTAAGATCAAACAGGAACTTAACCAGTTATGGCGATTTTTTCGCTCCAAGTTTAAGCATGAGAATTTTCAGTTAAATTGATTCTTGGTTCTGCCCTGACGGATCAAAATAAATTTGCAGAACTTGTTTCTAGCGTAAAATGTAATGGTGAAATACGTAAAAACGCTGGTGAATGGTTTTTGTTGCAATAAAATCATTAAATCAGCAATTCTGACAAGCGAAAGGCTCACAAACACGTTTACGCATCAGTTGACACAGTCCTATATGGCAAAAATATTAAAATTATTTTTTGAAAAGCTATCATTTGCTAATCTCCCAAAAGTTTCTTTTCATAATGTTTAAGTATTAATTAGCTTAAAAATAGTTTTTATTTGTAATTGATGATATAATAAGAAATATTAATTTCGCCAAAAATTCCTATTTTTGAACTTAGAGCGGAAAACTTGCCATAACTTGGTCAATTCGTGTTTGATCTTAATAGGAATATTTTGTCTAGATTCAAAACAAAATTCTGCTCAGAAAACACACTTGACCCATTGTGTTCGGTTGGGAGAACATTAAAAGCTTTGTCTCTGTAAAAACAAAAACAGTCGTTTCTTGGAACCCCGTATATCACACCTTTTGAATTAGTGATGAAAGTCAGGCTCGTGACAGAGAAAGTCCCTGTCAAAGGGAAAGTTTCCTCGGGTTTCTCCTCGAAACTGGAGCAGTAAGTATAATATTACATATGGTTTGTATCCAAACAAAATGTGTTTCCTAAAAAACGCTTTTTCAAATCTTTGAATGCATGAGAGGAAATTGTATTTGAGAAAGTGAAGGCTTGTGAATTTTTTTCCCACATGCCAAGCTCAGAAATTGCATGGGAAATGACGGGATTGTGTAAAACAAAGGACGGGAAAGCGAAAGAACAAACAACAAGGAAGGCAAAAGAGAAATCAAAAAACGCTAAGGAGAAAGCAGACGAAAAGAGAAATAAAAAAACGCCACGGAGAAAGCAGACCAAAAGAGAAATCCAAAAACGCCACGGAGAAAGCAGACCAAAAGAGAAATAAAAAAACGCCACGGAGAAAGCAGACCAAAAGAGAAATCAAAAAACGCCACGGAGAAAGCAGACCAAAAGAGAAATCAAGGACGAATGTAAAACAGAAAGTTGAAGGGAAAGTTGAGATTCAAACTTTCACCTGACAAGTTGCCACGTATTTCATCTGTTTCCAAGTTTTCCGCAATTCTGGAAAATAAAAGTTGCACTGTGACGTGTGTATATGACGCATTTGTCCCAAAAATATTTTGCACTTCTCCCCCTAACAAATTCACGGGAAGTTCCCCGCAAGTTAATACAGACTTAATCCTTTAAATCCCGGGGATTACCCCACATAATCAAGCCCTATCCTTGGAGGAACTGGGACACTTATCAAATGGGAAACGCCACTATAATGTTTATATGTGTGTGTATTATAACCTTTAATTAAACGGATGGCGGGTAGACCATAAATGCCGAGGAAGTTGAGAAGGGCGTAGACGGCCTGAGCCCACCTCCGATGCAGAAATGGAACCTTCCGACACTTGTAGGGCATCGTTGTCTCCGGGATGAACTCGCTGCTCATCGCTCGGGGCAACGTGAGGAGGAAGGAGAGAGCCCACACGGCCAAGATTTGGGCCAGAACCGCCCACCTCGAGGGGTGATTTAGGGGATTACGAGCTATCCGGCTGCGGTCCACGCTCAGGGCCATGATTGCAAGCGTCATCAGGGGCAGCGGTAGACCTTTAACGAACAAGATGAGCAATCCCTAAATATCCCACGAACAACAGGCTTTTTCATGTGGATATACCTACACATCCGCATACAGGTGCCTTCTAATGTCATAAAACTTTCCCCACCTCGTGTTTACACATTTTACTTGGACAACGTTCTTTTTTTTTGTTTACAATCCACCATTCTTTACATTTCTTACATGGAGAAAGCGTCTACTTACGATGAACAAAGCTGGCGAGGATACAGGCGTACGGTCCGTAAGTGAAGAGTTGGTAGCGATGCTCAAAGTTGAGGAGGAGAACGTTGGAGATGAATAATGTGGAGACGAGGCAGAGATTCGCCAAGAGGTAATTAGCAGGACTGTGAATACACGCATTGGTACATAATTTCTATGGAACATCCGCCCACTTCCGCTCACTGAATTTGTCATTAATTAATTCCACCTCAAAAGTTTTCTCTTAATGCTCTTTGCCACCTCTCTCATATTTTGGATACATTCAGAGGCAACTCAGTAAAGGTTATGCTAAATATAGCTCTATATTTAACCCTTGTAGAGAAAAACCAATAAAGTGGAGTCTCGTTATACGGTGGAGTTTCTCTGTAACAACACTGAAGGGAAGAGAAAAAAATATTGTTTCTGGAAAATGTTGTTACGTAGAGCATAGAATATGTACTTTAGACGTACGAAGTGCGGTAAAAGTAATGTTGTTATAAAGAGACTTGTTATAGAGAGACTCCGCTGTAAGGGCAACCAACGGAACGCAAAAGTTTGCTGTTATAAAAAGGATTGCTGTTATACAGAACACTTTTATTATGTATTCCATACGTGATCTCCTGTGAATTTTCTGATGGTATAATTAACATGCTATCATAAAGAGACTACACTGTAAAAGTGTTCTCTATAACAGCATTCCTGTATGATAACAGCAAAATTTTGGGTTCCGTTGGATGCTGTCTTAACGAGACTCCACTGTGTTGGAAGAGGATTCAAAACTATAGGAACAACAGCTGGAGAGAGCCAAGAAGGGGAAGGCGCTGTCTAAAAGAGTTATGAAATAAAGTCGACCTTCACTATAACAGACTCCTTTCTAATGATTCTTGCTCTATAACGGTGCCGGAAAAAGTTTCCCCCATATACTTCCCACAATTCTTTGTAATACCGTCTATAGACGTTGCTTCTCTCTGTAACGGCTTTTCGTTATAGCCAGGACAATATTCTGATTTACGGCGGACCGTTTTAAACACAGTCGACTGTAGCCGTTATATAGAAAACAATTTTTTCATTGAAAATGCGTTGGATGTGGGGGTGAAAACACAGTTAAGTTACATTGAAAAATACGTTGAAAAGAGGCTCGTTATACAATGGAGTCTCGTTATACAGTGAAGTCTCTCCATAACAGCACCCCTTATAACAGCATGTTCTTCATAACGTCGTGAAATTCGCAGCACCTTGTACATAGAATACATAATAATTCTGTTCTCTATAGCAGCATTCCTTTTATAACAGCAAAATTTTGCGTTCCCTTGGATGCTGTTATAGGGATACTCCGCTGTAACTGCATCCATCCGAACCCAAAATTTTGCTGTTACAGTGGAATCTCAGCATCTTCATTATAACATCAGGAAATTCACAGTAGCTCGCATATGGTAATAAAATTCCGTTGGGTGCTCTTATAACGATACTACACTATGTAAAATATATGCTGTTATACCGAACACAGCCGCAAAAATGCTCCCCTCAAAAACTTTCTTTAATTGTTAACATAGAAATTCATGTTCTCTACTACGGTTCTTTTCTTTAACTGACCAAACAGATTCGCTGCTTTATAGGGTGCTGTTATAGGGAGAGTCGATTTGAATGAATATGATGTGATAACGATTGCCGTCATAACGAGACTCCACTACATACAGAGAGCGGAAATAAAAGCTGAAAAGGGAAACGTCTCAAAAGTTTTCATCGGTATGACGTGAAGGAATTTTTTCAATTGGGACTTTTAATAGCTTAATTTGAAAGGGAGAAAAAAGGAAGGAAGGAATTTTGGAGAAAATTGGAGAAATTAATTGGAGAAAACCTTCTGTAGGTCCGGAAGGAGCAGACGAAAAAGAAGATGACGACGTTCGCACAAATGCAGATGCTCTGGAAGACGAGTGCGGCGGGGGAGATGAGCCATTTGAACAAATCCTTGCGTGGCACGTACTGCTCAAACTGACTCCAATCCGTTTCAGAGTCCAGGCTCGAGTTCCCCCAAAAATTGGTAGCGTTTCCATCCTCCGAATTAGTCTCGTTCCCCTGCATTCTCCAGCTTCTTGGTACGTCCAACTTCTAGACAGCTTCGATCCGACGATATGTTTACCAACTCTCACTCTTTCACTCCAAAACTGTCCATCAATGTTTATTGATGGACAATAATAAATTATATAATTTATAAATAAATATTTTAAATAAATTATAAAATAATATTTTAATTAAATAATAAATTAAATAAATATTTTATGCGTCGCTCTTCCAAAAATTTGCTCCCACAAATTAACACGGAACTATAACGGAGAATTGTGTGATGTACGTACGAACACCACGAGGACGAAGTCGTCACTGGGAAGCCAGTGTATTCCAGGACGTCCGCCACACTCCATTTACTCCAGCCTTTTTTTGTTTCCAGGATGAAAAATAGGACTTTCTCCAGCAACTCACGCTCGCCTGCCTCCGCCTCTCCTCTAATGCCCCCTCTTTAGCTCTGACTCTCCCGGGTTCGGCAAAGCACTTTCGGTCCTCGTCGGGGGTATTCTCTGCTCCACAGGAAGACGCACTTCCCAATTGTTAAACTTGCTCTTGCTTCCAAAGACGTGGCAATGCTATGAACTTAGGACGCTCCACATGCATTCAAGCCCTGGCTTTTCCCTCCCGTAATAAGCAAAATGTGATAAAAGCCCCGAGTCACTCCCGAAGGAGCGGGATATTTATTTAATTTGCAATAACGACAACATATTTTTTTCTGCCCAAATGACCAGGAAATGGGCTCATATTTTGTTGGTTCTCTCTGGGAAAAGGTAAAAGGATACTATATTAGGCTTTTTGTATGTGTCCGTGCAAGTCCCTTAATTGCCTGCAGGTGGCTCGGCGGGGAGAAAGTCAACAAATAATTAGGACGTTATGACAACCGTTAAGGATGGCTTGTTTGACCAGGCGTAGAAGGAAATATTCTGTACCTTCGGTTTCCGCAGATGGCAACAAGTAACGAGGTGGAAATGGATGCAGTGGGGTCTCTCTACAACGACATTAAAGGGAAGGAAAAAAATATTGTTACCGAGAAATGCTGGTATATAGAACATTACATACATTGTACCTTACATGTACGAAAGGAAAAATAGTGTTGCGACAGTGGAGTCCAAATAATTAAATAGAAAAGTGTTTCAATGTTCTCCAAATATCCTCTGTATAATAGCATTTTGCTATATAACAGCAGAATTTTTCCTTCCCCTGACTACATTTCTCTCACTGCAACCGCATTTTATTTCTATAGCAGCATTCAGCCACCATCAAGTATATCTTTTAAATTAACTCTATAACAGCACTTGAACTTTTCAATAGCACAAATTTATTCCTTTTTCAACGAAAATTCAAAATTTTTTCGCAAAAATGCGTAAATATTGATATATTTTTATTAAATTATGAAGCTATTACAGTGGAGTCTCTCCATAACATCACCGCTTATAACATCATGTTCTCCATAACGTCATGAAATTGGCAGCACCTTGTATATACAGTCGAACCTCTCTATAACGGGCTCCCTTATAACGATTTTCTCTCTTTACCGGTGGCTGAAAATGCTTCCCTCAAAAACTTTCTCCAATTGTTAATATAGAAATTCCTGTTCTCTATAACGGTTTTTCGTTATAACGGCGAAAATATGCTGATTTAAGGGGAACCGTTATAGAGAGGTTCGACTGTAGAATACATAATAATTGTGTTCTCTATAACAGCATTCCTTTTATAACAGAAAAATTTTGGGTTCCCTTGGATGCTGTTATAGAGAGCCTCCACTGTATAGAGAAATTTTGTTATAAAGAGATTTGTTATAGAGAGACTTGTAATGGACGGGTCCGTGCTCGTATGTGAATAATAAGCATTGTATTCTCGAAGCTGCGCAGAAGGAATCAAATGAGAGCTTAGAAGAACTTCCCAAGCGATTTCTGTGGGGCAATGCGAGAAACGTCTCAAACGCTGTCATTTTTTGAATTTTATTAAATTTCATATCCAAAAATAATTGAAAAAAAGTCACTGTGGAACTGCGTATGTATGGTCATTTTTTTAAAACAAAAAACTTGTTTACATAATTAAAAAATGCAGATGAGACGTGAGACTGGTCTCGTCTCCTTTTCAAGATATAAAATTATTGACGGAATAAACAAAAATTCCAGGTAGTCAATTTTTTTCCGGGAAAAAACTTGTTTGCCTTCTTCTTCGATTATGATTAACCTTACGTTTGGCGAAATTTTTTGGAATTTGGCACAAAAAAGTTTGCGGAGAGGCAGACCGATATTCATATTAGATTCTGGCCATGTCCAATTCCTCTCTGTTCTTCTCTGTCTTGAAGGAGCAGAGTTTTTAAACCCAATCCCACGTTTATTATTATACATTATTTCTACAATTCAAACAATTATATTTTCTATTCCCTTCTCCAGTTGCACAATCCAAAGTGAGCATTTTTTCCCTGTAATTAATAGCATTCCGTGACTTTTTTGATTTTAGATCATGCGAAATGACTTTGAACTCATTGGGACTCATGAAGGGGCTAAGGGGTCAGCCTCATTCTCTTCCGTCCTTCGCCATGCAGTGGTGTCTCTCTATAACAAGTCTCTTTATAACATTTCTATATAACAACATTTTTTTTCCTGCCCTTCGTACATGTAAGGTACATATATAAGTACATATTTAAATTCTATAGATAACAGCATTTCTGAGCAACAATATTTTTTCCTCTTCCCTTCAGTGTTGTTAAAGAGAGACTCCACTGTATATAATTAATTGGTTAATCTCGTTCGCGGTCTTGTTGCCTTACAAATTGCTGAAAGAGGCGCATGTATAGTGGATATTTTAATGCGGGACTATCACGGGATGTCTGCATTATTAATTCGTGTGTCAAAGGCGAATAATTATTGCTCAGAATCATCGTATAAGACCGTGAGAAGGAATAAATGCACGCATGAAAAGGGAGTTTGATGACAAAATGTTATTCGTATACATTATGTACATATGTATATATAATGTACCTATATGTAATTTGTATGTATAACACCTGTGGCACCTTTACCTCTCTTTCCCACCATTCCATTGTGAATTCCATTCGCTAAACGCACAATAGTAATTTTGTTACGAGCGTGAAAAAAAACGGGAGCCAGTTTTGCGTATATTTCATTCACTTTTCCTCTCGCATGTGTATATGGACATTCACTGTGAATGGATAATATGTGTCGAGTGAGTTATGAGGGTTCTTCGTTCACATTTGCGCTCAGAAGCAACTCAAACCAATCACTTTTTTTTAGTCATGAATGTCCACTCAAAGTTAAAATGTCAATAGCGTGCAGGAAAAAAAAAACTAGTGAAATGTCAAGTCAAGGCACTAACCGCAATTTTATGACTGTCTCACTGACACAAAAGTACTTTAATGTTGGACAGTAAATGACAGCAATTATTTCCCGTTGGTGGGAACTCCACTTTGTCGTTAAGTTGATGCTATTTCATTACATTTTCATTCCTTCGCACATTTCTAATTTTTTTCGCGGGCATTGATCACCTCGTAAATCCAAGTGGAGTTTTTCTGCATACAATCTTCTTGTAGTTCCAGGAGTGTTGAAGCCATTAACGATTTTTCTTGGTCCAATTTTTCGTGATATTTTTTTTTCGTGTACTTACGTTGATGGGATCTCGTAAAAAAACATTTTACTGTGGGAGCAGAACGAGGAGGAAGCCACAGAATGTTTGGAGGAGGTTGGTGTATACTTGAGTGTTGTGCGAGGCTAATTTCACGTATTTCTTCTGGTGCAGTGAGCCATTATACAATGTATTCATCGACGGGGAAATAGTATAGCAGAAGGCTCTCAAGGATAAATTTAATTCTCAAGAGTGTTTTGGAAGAGGAAAAAAAGGAAGGGAATTTTCTTGAGGAGAAAATTCTTGAACCAGCAGGTAAAGGTGACCTTTACGCCACAGCTTACAGGTGTAGGAATAATGAAGGAGTAAACATAACAATTACTGATCAGAATGTGCAACAACAATCCACGTACAGTCCAGTGGATATTGACGTTATGTGCTATCTACCCAGTGTTATGAAGAGGTCAACGTGAAGTTGGTGTCACTTAAACAGAAGGTATAACATCCGAATCGGATTGGAACTCGAATCGGAATTATATTAATATTTTTCGGTATTTTTATCGGGATTAGTATCCATATTTTTCAGAAAAATATTTTTATTGGAATTTATAATGACAAATACATTCGAAATTCAAATTCCTATTCAAAAGTTGACATTTGGATTCCGATATTTTATTAGTATTCAAAAATGATATTATTTTTACGTTTCTAATTCCCGCCTTCGGGCCAGTTTTGTATTTGCAAAATCAAGGTATTGTAACCATAATTTTTTTTATTGGCAGTAATATAGCTATTTCGCCCGTAAAAGCATCGATTGTTGCAAAATCGGAGTTGCGGAGTCAATTTATAATTTTGTGTATTGATTTTGCATTTATTTTAAGCTACAAATTATGCCGGATTGCATTACAAATAAATTTTTAAAAGTATTCGAAAAGTATTTAAATGCGAATTCATATGTCTGAGTATTTGAATAAAATTGTATTGGAATTATATTTTATATTTTTTTTTGAAATTTAAATTTGTATCCATAATTATATTTCAATCCGAATTTTAATTCATATTTTTTCGGATTGTATTTCTTGCTTAAAAAGTAAGGCTCCTGATCAGGACAGCAAAATGAGTGTGAAGAAAGGAAGTGTATTCGCGGGTGTGTTTGGGATATTGCAATTCGGCTTCCGCCTCCTCGTGTGGGTGGGCTTCCTCGCAATTCTCCCCGCGATCATCCTCGGAGTCCTCCCACTTTTCCTCTGGAAAGCGTCCCTGCGCGTGTGGGTGCGCATTCGATTCGGGGATAAATTTGAAGGTCTCCTCTCCTTCTTCGACACCGTCTTCGCCCTGGACGAGTTCTACGTCCGACCGTATGCCAGTACGGCAAAATATCTGGTTCTGGATGGCCGGTTGGATTTGGCTGGGCTGAAAACCCGTTTTTGTGACCGGGTTTTGTTCAAACGTCGGGGTTCGGGCGAGGATCCGAAGGCCCGCTGGCAGTTCCAGAGACTCCATCAAATCCCCAAGAGTGTGGGTTGGTTCTTATTCTGGAAGGAGATTTCCGTGAATGTGGATCTGCATATCAAGGAAGTTGTTTTAGGGGGTGATAAGGGATTTCTGGAGGAAGCCGAGCTCTGCCGGTATTTGGGGGAATTGATGACTCAGCCTTTCCCTGGGGGAAGTGCGCTTTGGGAAGTGATTTTGGTTAATGACTTTGAACGGCACAAGTCCGTCGTGATTCTCCGGGTTCATCATGTCATTGCGGATGGGTACACTTTCAATTCCATCCTGGATGAACTCACCTTCAGTAATAGCAATTACATTGTCAAGAGCAGGACCTGCGATTTCCGGCATAAGGTAACGCTTGCTTGCATCTCTGACGCGGTTTACTGCTTTTCTGCTTTGCCAAAAATGGCTCTGTATTACCAGTAAATCAATTACTTGTGGCTAATTTACAGAAAAAACAGTAAAAAAAAGTCATCAGTATTTTATTCCAAGCTAAAAACATCCAGAATTGGCAGGTCTTTGAAAATGCCTGTGATTGCATTTTGGCGCAATATTTTTAGGCGAATACAGCACAACTCAATAAACTCTGTGAAGCCTAACCAAAGCTAAATTTGCAAATTACGTTCCAGGTATCATATCGAAAATGCTACTTGTAAAATATGTGGACAAGGATTTACTAGATTTGCTCACGAGTATTTTATTGTCTATATTAAAACGATCTTTTTACCATATTCGCGCTAAAATTCTGGCAAAAATCTGTTTTTTTTTGCGGCATTTTTTGAAGCCTATATATATAGCAATGGCCCACTTAAAACGCAAATTTCCTTGTGGCGATGCAATGCATGTAAAAATTGGTTAGATTATTTTATTTATGTGTCCATGGATGCTATTGAAGTAGTGAAGTCCCTTTATAACAAACATCTCTACAATAAGATTTCCCCTATAACAAGATTTGTCATTCCCCCGTAGCATTTACAGTGGACTCTCGCTTTAATAATAACAACCTTGAAGGGAAGTGCAAAAATGGTTGTTATGTGAAAAAGTTGGTACAGTCGACTCTCTCTATAACAGTCCCCTTTATAACAGTACTGTCGCTATGGCAGCAGCAAAAAATGCTCCCCTCAAAAAGTTTCTCCAATTGCTAACATAGAAATGTCTGTTCTCTATAACAGTTTTTCACTAAAACAAACGAAATTTGATGCTTTATAGGGTGCTGTTATAGCGAGAGTCGACTGTATGTGGAACATTCAATATGTACAGTGCTACATAAGTATGCATACGAAGGGCTGAACATTAAAGTCGTTATAGACAGATTCCACTGCATACCTTATGAGCTTGTTCTGTGGAACAATATTTCTATAACAACATTTCTCTGTGACAATATATTTTCTCCTGCCCTTCACAATAAAATACCCATGCTAGAGCTAGAAGTTCCCCTATAGCAACATTCATTTTTCGAGCAGGCAAAATGGTAAAACTAAACACCGCGCTGGAGCCAAATCATCAAGTTTCAAATAGAATTTCTGTCCTGCAATAAAACTATAAAGCACATGTAAATATGTAGGTATTTAAAATGGAATTTTTGTATAGTACAGGACACTCTCTCTATAACAACTCTCCTTATAACAACTTTTACTCTATAACAACTTCATTTTTCAGCCCTTCGTATACAGTCGACTCTCACTATAACAGTCCTCTCTATAAAAGCACTCTTACTATAACAGCAGCCTGGGATCCCCCCGAGAACTTTATCAAGTAAACAGCTCCTTCTATAAAAGCACTTGCTATAACAGCACTTTGCCTATAGCAGCAGGGTTTTCCCTTCCCTAGACCACATTTCTCTCACTATAACAGCATTTTCTTTCTATAACAGCATTAAAATAAGATCAAATACCCATTTAAAAATAACTTTTTCTCTATAACAGCACGTCAACTATCAAATATCGCAATTTTTTTTTCAACGCAAATTCTTCATTTTGGGAAAATTGCTTAAATATTGCAATCATCTATTAAATTATCAATACTATAACTCTGAAATTGCTGTTAATTAATCAATATTATTATTTTTTTGCTGAGTTTTCTATAACAACATCTCACTATAACTGCATGCACAATTTCATGCTCAGATAGGATGCTGTTATAGTGAGAGTCGACTGTATGTAGTGTACATATTAAATGTTCCATATAAAATCCATTTTTGCTCTTCCTTTCACGGTTGTTATTGTGAGAGTCCATTATACCGTATCATTTTGCCCCACAATTATTTATGTTCTATATAACAAAATTTCTCTATAACAACAATAATCGTCCTTCCCTCTAAAGTTGTTATAGAGAGACTCACTGTTCTAGCTCCAAATCAGGACACAGATATGCCTGAATTTACATTTACCTGAATATATATTTGGAACCATTTGTGCAAATGGTTTCAAATATACAGTGGAGTCTCTCTAAAACAGCATCCAAGGAAACCCAAAATTTTGTTGTTATAAAAGGAATGCTGTTATAGAGAACACAATTATTGTGTATTCTATATACAAGGTGCTGCGAATTTCATGACGTTATGGAGAACATGCTGTTATAAGGGGTGATGTTATGGAGAGACTCCACTGTATATCAAACAACAGTCACATATGTACAGGCTGTATCGTTAACCATAATAAAAAACGTTGGGCCTTAAATAGAGGTATTAAAGTAATGCTACGGTGATTGAGAAGGTGTTTTTAGGCCTAAAAATGTCTTGGTGTTCCTGTAAAATAGCTAAACTTCATATGGACAGCCCCATCCTGGTCCTTAGGCTTTTTCCTGGAGGAACTCCTCTGTCTCAACAGCTGGGTGAGTCCCAAGCCTCCCAGCGGGAATACGACTGGAGTGTTGGCAGTCACCACTTTGCCGCTGGACATCATGCGGCAGATTCGCCGGACGACAAACACCCATTTTGCTGCCATCGGGCTGAGCCTATTGGGCGGGGCTCTGCGCCGACTCTTCCTCCAATGTCATGGGAAGGACGGGAAGAAGCTGCCGAAGTACGTCAAGATCATGCATTTGCTGCCCAAGCCCAACCATCCCTTTGACAGGATGTGCAATCATTGGTGCGTCTCTAATACATAATTATAATACATATATAATTTGTCATTTATCAGCAATAGGATGAATACAAAGCAAGATGATTATTCTCACAGATTATTATACAAGCTATAAATGTGTGTCAGAAATGATTTAAAAATATGAATCTTGAATGTGCGCAGGAGCGCGGGCTCCTTCAAAATCCCGGTGAAGACTGAGTCCGCCCTGGAGAGACTGAGGGAGACGGAGGAGTATTTCCGGGACTTCACGGAGAATCATTACAATCAGTTGCTGGAGATGCAGAGTTACTTTGCGGGACTTATGCCTTTGCCCGTTTACAAGATGGTCCTCACAAATAATTATGCGACGAACATGGCCTTCACCAGCCTGCCCGGCTACGACGGCCCCGCCTCCCTCTGTGACCTCCCCATTACGGACGTCTACAAAATTTGTGGGCTTCAGTATAGACAAACGGGTGAGATTTTGTTTTTCTTTTTCCTCATAAACTATACATATTTACTAATTGTTTTTTTTTTATTTGCGCGGAAATTATGTTTTGATGTTGAATTTTTTCTCAGCTCTGGGAGCTGCAGCTTATTCCCACAATGGCCGGTTGACCTTTACGATTTACGCGAACACTGTGTTGGTGCCATCGCAGGAGTGGGTGGAACGACTGGCTAAAGAGTACATCCACGAGGAATTGCAGGAACTGGTGAATCAGCTTCAGATGGAGCGTCTTCCTGTGTAGTCCTTAGCTTTCCTAATCAATTTAGTACTAATTCACGTGTATCGCACATGCCAATTTGTGCAAGTTCTTACCGTGAACTGTGGATTGCTCAATATGGACAATTTGCCAGTGGAATTTCCAGTATCCAGCAAAAGTTTCTATTACGTCATCAGTTGTTTTGTTTTTGGAATATCTTACCTTCAATGCTGGAGGCTGGATAAGTTGGACTTGGGAAAAGATACAAATATTTTCCCACGCTGAATCCGAGGTGTGTGCCTTTTCAATATGAAGAATGAAGACAATAAAAAGGGAGTAGGATGATTTTTTTCTCACCGGCAAAGCTTATGTCAAGGAAAATGCAATGGTGTTATTCTGCAATTGTTGAATGTGTGCAGGGCAGCACTAAAAGTCGTCGAGATAACAAATCAGCCCTGTATTTGTACATCCATGCTACAGTCGACTCTCGCTATAACAGCACCCTATAAAGCATCAAATTTCGCTTGTTATAGCGAAAAACTGTTATACCGAACAAAGATTTCTATGTTAACTATTGGAGAGAGTTGTTGAGGGGAGCATTTTTTGCTGCTGCTATAGCGAGAGTCTGTTATAATGGGGACCGTCATAGAGAATTGACGGTAAAAGGTTGTTTTCGAATAAATGTCCAGACTTATTATGAAAATCGTGTTGCATAAGTTGACTGGTTAATCCTTCTGTGGTGCGGCGGACTACAGAAATAGTAAAAAATTATGAAAATTTACATATCGTTAGGGAAGAATCATATGTAAACATCTACAACGAGCGCTAATTCAGGATTTGATTATCTCCATTTTTCTTGCGTGCAGTAAGTGATCATCTCCAAAAATAAATTAAAACCAACAAAATTGAATAAATTTTTCAAAATGAAGATTATGAGAAATTTTAATTAGGATTCTAAAAACTGTCACGAATCAACCTATATAAATTATTTTTTTCAATTCTTTTACAACTACAGTCGCGTCTACTGTGTAGAATAGCACAGGCATCAGTCCGACCCACATTGCAAATTAATTATACAAATTAATTATCATCGTCAAATTGCTGGTTCTCTATATACGCTTGGTTCGAAAATTTAGTTGAAAAAATGAAACGTACAGTGGAGTCTCTTCATAGCAGCACCCCTTATTCTCCGTAACATTATTAAATTCGCAGCACCTTGTACATAGAATACATAATAATTGTGTTCTCTATATGACATTATTCCTTTTATAACAACAAAATTTTGGGTTCCCTTGGTTGCTGTTATAGAGAGACTTCACTGTACGTTCGGACGGAAAAGCTAAAAGGAATGTGTAAAAGCGATTCGTCCAAGGCCCAAAGGCATCTATTTGATTTTTAATGGACTTGATTACTTTATGCACAGAGGCAGAATAGAGACGATCATTTCATGAATTAGCGCTCGGTGGAGATGGTTACGTATGATTCTTCACAGACGATATGTTGGTGCGTACAGTGGAGTCTCTCTATAACAAGTCTCTTTATAACAACATTTCTATATAACAACATTTTTTTTCCGCGCTTCATACATGTAAATTAAATATTCAATGTTCTATATAACAACTTTTCCCTGTAACAATATTTTTCGCCCTTCCCTTCAGGGTTGTTATATAGAGACTCCACTGAATGTGTATTACCCTAAAATAATCTGTTTGTATATAGAATACCGCGTCGTTCACATTTTATTTTGTGCTTTCCAAAATTGTTAAACTTTTATTTGACCTTGATATTACACCTAATAAATAGTAATTACACATAAATATTGAGAATGTGTTCCTTTTCAGTATACCGCCGTAATTGTATCACAGAATAATGCGCTCGCATGTTAAAAATTAAAGAGCGCGAATTGAAGCCAGGGCATCGACACGTCCGTGCCCAGCGTGGTTATTGGGGTAGGTGCCCTCATCCACGCCGCCACAGTTCTTCCCAGTGGGATTGACGGGTTGAGCTCCGGCAAAGAGAGCGTCCTTCAACTGTCCGATGGTGATGTCCCGATTGGCGTTGTACAGAAGAGCCCCCACGCCCGCCACATGAGGAGAAGCCATGGAGGTCCCGGACATGGTCACATATCCGGTGTCACTTGAAGCAGAGGCAGAGACCACGGCGGCTCCCGGGGCGCAGATATCGGGCTTAATCTGACCTCCAACAGAGGGTCCAGCGGAGGAGGAGCTGGCGATGTCATTCCCGATGGTGGTAGATCCCACCCCGATGGCACCCGCGGAGTCAGCTGGAGAGCCGGCGGATCCACATCCGGGTCCAGAATTGCCCTGGGAGAAGAATGGGGCAATGTTGACGGCGTTCCAGGAGGCGATGATCTCATCGTAGAAAGTATCGCCCTGTCCACCTCCCCAGGAGTTGCTTACGAGATTGGGGGCCGTGGCGCAGTCGGCATTGAGTCCGAAGGCATCCGTGGGGCAAGCAGCCCAATTTCCGCAGGCTCTCAAGTCAGCCAAGGAGCAGCTGAATGAGCCACAGCCGACGCAGGCGATCCAGGTGGCGTTGGGGGCCACGCCGATCCCGTTGGTCTGTCCGGCGATGGTGCCCATCGTGTGAGTTCCGTGACCGTTATTGTCGGTGGGGACGGAGGCGCCGTTGACGGGGTCGAACCACCCATTTTGGGCACGGTGATTGTTTCGGAGAGCCTCGTGGGTTCCACGGACGCCGGTGTCGATGTTCGCCACAATGACTCCCTGGCCACTGTTGCCCAGGGCCCAGACATCTTCGGCGTGGATGGCCTCAACGCCCCATTGGGCGGCGTTGGGTCGGATTTGGTCCGCATGGACGGGGGTGGCCACGGGTCTGTCCAGGGGGATGACGCGATCAGCATACACTTCCTTGATGTCCTCGAAATTCTGGAGTTGCTCAATGAGCTGGGCGTCGGCGTTCTTGATGATCAGCTCGGCGGAGATCCACAGTTGGATGACCTTGAGGTTGGAATTGAGGGCGACTTGGCCGTCCAAGAATTGGCGGACATTGGCCTGGACGGCGTCAGCGTGATCCTTCAAGAGGGCGTAGTGAGTGTTGAGCTTGGCCGTACGGGTGGAGAGGGTCGTGGCCAAAGTGAGGAAGTTCTGGCGAACGGCATTGGAGTTGGCGGCCTTGAAGGAGATGGTGACGGTGGCGGTGCCTGTGGAGGCCAGGGCCCGGTAAATGGCCGGATCCACGAGGGGAGCAGCAAGGGCCGAGACGGCCAGAGCCAGGACAAGGATTATTGTTTTCATTTTCCCCACAAAATAATTTAAGAACAAAATTTTTTCTGCCGAAGGAGAGCGATTGACGTACTGACTTGAATTTTCTGGCCGCTATTTATATTAAACTGGAATGTGTTAGCAAAGCCATGGATTAATTGAGCCCATGGATATCATAAATTATGTATAGATTACATACATTCCTCTTGAGACAGGAAAAACCGGGACTTGTGTCAACGAATCACCATGAGCCTTCACACAAGTACCATCATTAGTTTATTCTTGCTACCCAATATTGTCTATTTTTATCTCTAACGCCAGTGTCCGAATGTGGAATCTATTAATTGCTCCTGATGGGATTTCATAATTGTATTGTATATGTAGTGAGATGTAATGTGTGGATGGATATGGTACACACTCGAATGAATTTGGAAATAGATTACATCAAGGTAGAATTGCTCAAGTGCTTTATTCCATACTTTCCAATGGGCAAATCACAAAAATGAGACCACATAGTGGAATCTCTCTACAACAACACTGAAGGGCAGAGGATAAAATATTGTTACTGAAAAATGTTGCTATATATAGAACATCAAATATGTCCTTTACATGTATGAATACGAAGGGCGGAAAAAATATTGTTGTTATACGTAGAAATGCTGTTATAAAGCAGGAGTGGAGATCCAAAAAATAATACCGATTCGGATTTCGATTCAGATTACAAATTTTTCTTTTGAATTCTGATTCTGATTTGGATTGATTTTTATTTTTTATACGGATTGAATTCTAATCAATCCATAATTTTTCGGATCTTTCGGATTTCGATTCCGATTGACAACATACGGAACAAACACTATTGCTTTTAAATATTGTTATTTAGTAACAAACACTTTATTCTCGAAAATCACAAAGCAGTTCTTAGTGCATTGAACACGGTTCCTACAATTTTAACACGGCTATTTATTATCCTAAAAAATTACCGAGAATATGCAATTTATTAGCACTAATAGTCGAACCATGCAATTTTTGACTGTAAAATTCAATCATATTGAATACCCCCCTAACCTTAAATACGTGGAAGTTAAAATATCACACAGGTACTACATTGTATGTACGTACATGTACTACAATCACTACAATGGTACTACAATAGTACTACAATGGTACTATACTACTACAATGTAGTATGTATGTACATATAAACATTTTATGCGTATATGCATAACAGTACGGAAACTATCGTTATAACAAAACTGACAATGAAGTAGGTATACATGGGTGCCAAACCCATAAAATCATAAAATATGAATATGTAAATTCTGCCTACGTTCCTATATTTAAAGACAGATTATGTAAAACAGTCCTGAAGTGCAAACTAAAAAAGATCGGAATCGGAATCGATATTTAATTCGATTTTTGCGGAATTTCGATCATTATACAGTCAATTCTCTCTATAACGGACCTCCTTATAGCGGTTTTCGCACTATAACGTTGTTCACAAACCCCCCCGAGACCATTTCAATACTAAACTCTTCCTCTATAACGGTTATTTTATAACGGTTTTTTCGTTATACCGTG